>JAQJVL010002762.1:0-82259 GCA_035578905.1 Stictocephala bisonia | reverse complement strand
ATTTTTTTCCTTTTTTTATCTGTTATTTTGGATTAAGATCCAATGTCATCTCGTAGTATACAAAATAAAAGTGATCTCATGTCACAAAACCAAATCCAATCCATCAAGCCATTTAATACATGCCTCACTAATTCTATTTATGCTAGCTAATCCCTCCGTAAAACAGCGCAAGGGGCACTCTGTAATTGATTAATTATGTGATCCATTGTTTGGATAGAGTGTATAACGACATAACTGTATAACGATGATTATACAGTTTAAAGACAAGACCCAATATATTAAATAGAAGTTTCAATTTGTAGCAATATCTAGGAAAGAATAAGTTGGTCGAAGAAAGCCACGTGCTGCACTTGATGTAAGCCAGATATCACTCAACTTCAAAACATCAATCAAGACGATCAACAAGGATATTTGCCATTTTCCAGTCAGAGTGGTTTGGATTTATTACTATATAAATATATTTGAACCGTGGACCCTTGAAAAATATACTTTAAAAAATGTTAAAATAATTTTACAAGTTCTTAGTAATTCCAAAAAATTTTTATTGGAATATAATACATTTATTAGACTTACAGAGAATATTTAATTTTATTTTTATTAAATATAAAATATTATTCTTCAAAAAGAACATGAACACTAAACAACACATCTTTTTAAGTTTCAAGTAGTGGGAACAAAACTGACATTATATAAAACTCAATAAAAAAAGAACTGTAAGAAATAAAAAATATTGTATGAAATAAATGAGTACTTTGACGAATTTTAATGAGAAATCGTTATTATAACATAGAGAAAGTTTTTAATTTTTTTTTACTTTGGTTGTTGCAGGATAGTTTGTTAGAATATTTGTTTGAAAACTTGTGTTGGTACATTGACAATGTTTTATTCTTTTCATCTTGATTATTTGAAGAACTCTTTTTTCCTTTCTTATCCTTTTTTCATACTACTATGTTTAGAATTGAAGATTCCTACTTCTGGATATTAATGCAATGAATAATATATTGAGAATTGCTTTACCATTTTTAATATACTCTGTTTGGATGTATGTACTTCCGGTTTCGTGGCGACCTACCACATCAACAGGTATATCGGTTTTATGGATTTACATTGTTTTAATCAAATTTTGTTATGTGCCTCAATTTTAATTTGACGACGAATCCAAACAGAAGATATACCTGATGACGTGGTAGGTCGCTACGAAACCGGAAGTACATACATCAAAACAAAGGATATTAAAAATGGTAAAGCCATTATCAATATATTATTTACTATGTTTATTTACACTTTTCATTGCCAAATATTATGATTTTTATTATTTGAAGTACCATAAAACAAATTACTGATATTTGCATTTCCAGGGAAGATAAGATATTAATTAATTTATTAATTATACATACACGAAAACAGACAGTAACTCAGTTAAATGTGTGCAATATATTTTAGATACATAATTTTATCAACGTGGGAACAGGTCCAAGATCGCCAAGTAGTCTCAGCTGTGTGCATCACCATAAAAACTAATAAATTCAAAACAATAAATAACTCAAAAAGTAACTTACATAACTCTTGACTCCTAATACTTCAAAGTATAAATTAAAAAATTAAGTAACTAAAAATATTAAAGAAAATTTTTAATAATACTATAAAGAGGAATATGCAAAAACAACATAACAAGGAATTATCAACAATAATCTATAATTTAGGAAACGAAAAAAATTAAAAACAACATTTTTTAAACCATAATAATAGTTAAAAATTCACACACTAATATAACCAATAATAACTATTTCAAAATCCTGCTGGTATTAAAAGGTCAGTTTATCTAGGTACTCAATTTATAAAGATTCATATTGTACTGTAAAAGTAGCTCTTTTCATTATTATTGCAAAATATTTATAATAAATATGCTCGTAGACTCGCAGTTTATAGGAGCCTCCTCCACAGCCCCCCCCTTGACCTCTCGTCTCAAGATGTTCATTGGTAGACGAAGATTTTGTGAGAGTGAACCTACTGTTCAATGTCTTAAGCAATGAAGCCCTACTGTTATCACAGTCTATGTAATCCGTATGATCGGTTTCGTAGCATAAAGCTTATATTCAATTTCTTTTTCCTACCAAAATATTGCAAAGAAATTCAGAATGATAACAAGAAACATTAGAAAGTGAATTTATATACTAAGCTGACATAAGACAGCTGACATGTTCAGTTTTATAAGACTGCTTCAAAGTTTACGCCTACAGGTACAACTTTATGAGGATTCCCTACTTACTTAGTTCCAACAACATCTAAGACATGAGTGCTTGACCCTTTCAGAATTTCTTACAAAAGAAGAAGATAACATATAATAGAAATATATATAATTCATGTTTGGTCAACTGGGTGAAAAATTTTTAGGTCAGAAAAAAGTGTAAGCTTTCTTCTGATTGTGTAACGGGTGGAATTAATTGAACCTTCATCGTGACTATGTTGAGTCACTTTGGTATAAGAGTTGATATAACCCCCCGCCCTCATTCACCTATAGTGGTAATAACCCACCCGCCCACTCATAAATGTACGTGCATGGGTGGGTGAGTGGGTTCAATGTACACGATCGGTGGCATTGTTCCACCCGCTCACCCATGCACGAACGGGGGCCAAATGGAACGAAATGGCCCATGTTAATTAATATTGTTATGAGAAGTATCAGTACATGAACCATCTTCAAGGCATACCTCACCTATTCATTGAGTAGCTAGGCTTTTATTGACTGACCTATCAAGGCTAAAAAGTACTGTGGTACTACTCAACCCCCTCCCACGTACTGTGGTATTGATACAAACCTGTACGAGTATGGATGGGTGGGTGGGTCAATATCACTATAAAAGTCCTTATAAAAGTAGTAACTAGAAGTATTATGGATACGAGATTGTTGATTTATCATTTCCATAATCCACCTACCCATCCTCCCATATACGTTGTGTTACTGGCCCATACTCTACAACCCATCCTCGTAAAATACCACTGTGACCACCGAGGGAAGGTGCGACGGCACCGGACCCAGGTGGACAGAGACTAAAAACCCAGTTAAGGCTAAAATATAGTGTATTAAGAAAAGAACAAAACATTTAATTGGACACAAACAGAAAAGAGAAATTCACAATTACAGACCAAAATTAGGCCGTTGCCCGTTTGAGAGTTAACAATATTAAGCATAACCGAACAAAATATAAACTATGGAATGTAAATAGCAATAATGAATATCATAGCAAATAGCAATAAATAACTTCTCAACTATGAATTTTTAGATTATTTACCTTTTTCTAGTTGTTCACAAGAAAATAGGCATATACTGGTATGGTAAATATATTATATTGGTATGTTCTTGGTTGTCTCGTAAGTATGACTCACATGTTTTCATTGTTAAATGTCGTTTTTAGTAAATGAAAGCGAACAGTAACTGACAAATCTCTCTAATAAAGATTTAAAAATAGTATCTATTAGATTAGATTCTTGTAAACTTTCAGATTTAAAAATATTACCAAGAGGCCATCAGTTTAACAGTGTAGTTCATGATGGTAAATAGTGTTTTAATCACCACAGCATGTAAACAATGTTTTGAGCCTAACACATAATCAACTTCACAGTTCTTGCAATGAGCATAAACAATATTGATACAGTAGAAACATATTATTTATAAAATATTAGTAAAGAAATATTAATATAAATGTTGTCATGCTAGTAGAATCGGCTGTTTACATTCTAATAGTCAAATTAACCACTGATGTCAACATGTAAAACTGTGACCATTAAGTCGTAAACATGTTTCTTCATTGTGTGTATGGCTATGAAGATGGGTGGTTCTTGCCGGTCAGGCCTGTAACCCAACAGTTTACCCTCTAGAGTAGGTACGTTACACAGTAAATTATCAAGTAAAACTTGTATAACAGAACAGTTAATGAATTTAATGAGAGAACAAAGTTCGCTCTATTTATTCGAAGGTATCAACAACGATTAAACTGGAAAAAAGAGTTTGTTAGTTGAACAAATAAAATCGAACTAACTAGTCTGTTACACTATGTATTAAGCTAACCCACGACCTGTAACAGGACAAACTCAGTAGCAATCACGACGGACGAAAAACCAGTTTAAAAAATCTACTCTCCTATTTAAGTTTATTTATATTTTTAACGCCAATTGATTACCTATGTAGGTTTTGTTATATACTCCTTCCATATACTTAAGAAGGAAGTTGGTGGGTAGCATGAGTGGTTAATAGTGAGGTAAGGAAATTTTACGGGACATGGGCAATCGGTGGTCAGGATTTCGGTCACGTGACTTGGCGGGGTATCCAAAACCAAATCTTGCAGAATAAATCCGGAAATATGATAACCTGTTTATAATAGGACCGTAAACATATTTGATACATAACAATATATATTGTTATGTTTTGTTACATGTCATGTATTATGTATTGAAATATATATTGTTAAATAAAACAAAGACAAATCACTTTAAACATACTTGAATCCCAAATAATTGTGTGGTTATCCAGTAATTTTTGGGACAATCTTAGTAAACAACGATTAGATATTAGGCTAATATCTAAAAGCTAATACGGGTTTCGTAATGTTTTTGTTAATACATTTAAGCCTATTAAGTTTATAAAGTAGCTTGGAAATGACAAACACCTCAACCTACAAATATGGCTTAAATATTTTTTTTTAAGCCATACTACAATATTGACATAAATTAATCAATTGTAAGAAAATTTATGGCATTATCTAACTTTGAGTGACGGCGAAGTGTCCGTGAATCAGATACAGTAATGTACTGCAGGGGTTGCGTCAAGACCTGTTAAGGCGTTTTGCTGATATCTTGACAGTCTCGGTAGTCGTCGGAGGTTTTTCTTCGCTCTCTCGGACTTAGAATAATTTTTAAGCTTTCGTTCAGAGAGACTTTGTTCGTCTCGCATGAACGAAAATAATCAACCTCAGTTTTGGTTTGATTATAAATACAAGCTAAAGCAACAACGTTATTATTGTATTTTATTCACTTAAAAAATGTTACATGTTTTACTATTCCCATCAAAATAACCCATTTAAGGAAAAGGTAAGATCAATCATTACACGCTAACTTAGGAGTAAAAATTTAATTTCAATGATTAAGTAGATAGCTAAATATAATTAACACAAATGTAAATATTCTTCAATTAACATATCATTAGTACGTGTGTAGAATACCTGCTACACATGCCCTCTGATGTTTGTACATTATTGATTTTAGATTAAAGCTTTTACATCTACGTATAAATACAATTGAATTTAGTCTCAATTATAAAGAATAATTAAGATAACACAGTAGCCAACATAACTAGAAAAAAAGAAAGTAATATATTTATGTAACTTCTGATATCATCTGATACATTATACTACCATACATACATAAAATTAACACTTTAATTTAAAGGAAACATGTTAATCTCGTAGACTTAGAATACGATCAATACATTTGGTGAGATATTTTGGAAATGTAAGGTATATTATAGGTTTTGTGGTCCCATCTTCCAACCGATTCCCTTATAAACATAATTTATGATAATTTCATTTAACATAATTTAATCTTAACAATAATCATTAAAATTCACTCTTGCATACTCGTATATGAAAACGAAGTGTTTTCTTTTTCTCTTCCTGTGTTGGTCTTTATTAAAACTGACTGCACTTTAACACTTTAACTATGTTGTTCAGATCTTAACTAGGCTAGCTTTATTTATCTATTATGTTATAGTATATTTAATGTACGTATTTTATTTCTCAGCAGAACTCTGTAATAACAGATGTATTCAACTTTTGTTGTTGATAAATATTAGTGTCAACAACAAATGGAGTGTTTCGCTGGCTTATCACAGTTGTTGAAATGGTTCCAGAGGATGAACTAATCCTTGAGTAATTCGTTTCACTCCTGCCAATCCCTCCCATGAAGCGTGATCGCAATACCATCTCTTCCAGCACAATATTAGCCTGGCTAGAGTACGACTTACTGACCTGGGAATTCGCGTAAGCCGTTTTAAGATTTCTATTGATAAGAATATGAACGTAAAATTAACGGGTTTTTTATTATTAGTTACTTTAAATAAATTACCATGTTTGACTCAGTAATCAATTAATAAATTAAATTGTCAATGATTGATATACACTGACAATTAGCTTTGAGGTACTTTAAACCTTTGAGAGATTCATAATTAACTAACTAGCCAATAATTCATTAAAACAGCAGACTCATCACGTTTTAATGTCAATTAAAGATATCAACAGCACTATACTACGGATTTTCAGAAGATATTTTTACATAGCCGAAAAAAAAGTTTTTCGTGGTAAATAACAAATATTTTTAAAGATTTGCCATCTTTAACCCTCAACCTCCAAAATATAAACGTAGTACAAAACAAAAATAGCGTCTTGTTTGTAAGGGCTATGCTACACTAAATATTCCACATTGAAGCAATAAATACTATGTTACGTTAAAATGATTAATTACAAAAAAACTATTCTAACAGTAAATAGTGAAAACCATAAAAGCTTATAAATTAGCTGAAAAATATGTTTTCATTTATAAAAGTGTTGTACACTCCTCAATGCTTGTACTGTTTTTTTATATATTTCCTTTACTGCTGAGTTATGTTGTCCTGCAGCCCATTGGTAAGAGCTCTCCTGTTTTCTGTTTCCGTCTGTATATGATGATTAGTGTTGTTCTGCTTTAATGTTGTTAGAAGCTGCTCATTTTTATTGTTGTTACAAGTTATATGTTTTTAACAGCTTTCCTGTTGATCTGCAACAGTTTTGTTACTAGTTAGTCTTGTGTTACTGTTTCTGCTGGTTGTTTTGTTTGTATTATTTCACATTTTGAATTATTCACCACCTACCCAACTGGAATACTATTATAATTAGCATTACATTTATGTATACTTTACCTCATTATCTGTGATTTTAAGTAAATTATATAATTTTTCTATTCAGCAATAAAAATATAAAGGTTTTTATACTTTTGATAGCTATAGTGTTTAAATTATATATACTAAACTAACGTAACAACTAGACAAAGGAAATCTTAGTAAAACGCCACAGCCACTATGCGAAAAGATAAATTGAAAGATATACTATGATAAATAGCAAAACTACTGTCTTGACTGAACGTACAACTTTCCTGGCCCTGAAAAAAAATTCACTGAAGTTATAACTAATAAGTTCCCTGTAAATGTAATATCTAATCCTAATGGTATTCACAGAAAATTATGATCACTTTGAATATTCTATTTTTTCACATGGCTTCTTTCAAATGTTTCAATGTAAATATTATCACATCTAGAATGTAACAGTAGTTTCAAAGAATAGTTTTGTCCAATTTTATGATTATATTTTCTTCAATTGTTCAGAGTTAAAATTTAGTTTATATTAATGTTAATAAGTGCATTGAATGACAATCATATAAACCTTACATGAACTAAATATTACTATAGCAGAACACAAACACTAGTAGTGAAATTTTCATTTATTTGTATTGAATATCTTAATTGTAAAGAATGTTTTAATTGCAAGAAATATTCATACCAAATCTAAATTAGAGTTTTTATTAAAGTGCTTCATTGATCTTATATTGGGTATATTAACAATTTATAATATGACTCATTATACATTTTTTCAATCCAATAAGTACAATAACATCATAATTAATTTATTTTACAATTATATCTTATAACTTTCCACATATATTGCAGGACAGTTCTGAGCCTATTGTCACGGCTGTCACGTCCCGGCGGATCCTTCATCTCAAACGTGACCTATATCACACAATAGCACATCAACTCACTCATATCACCTTACCTTTTTCTTTGTGCATTTATTCCAGGGCAGTTCCCAGTCTATTGTCACGGCTCTCACGTCCTGGGGGATCCCGCATCTCAAAGTTGACCTATATCACACAATATCACATCAACTCACTCATACCACCTTATCTTTTCCTTTGTGCATTTATTCCAGGGCAGTTCCCAGTCTATTGTCACGGCTCTCACGTCCTGGGGGATCCCGCATCTCAAAGTTGACCTATATCACACAATATCACATCAACTCACTCATACCACCTTATCTTTTCCTTTGTGCATTTATTCCAGGGCAGTTCCCAGTCTATTGTCACGGCTGTCACGTCCTGGCGGATCCTTCATCTCAAACTCCTTTGTGCATTTATTGTAGGACAGTTCCCAGTCTATTGTCACGACTGCCACGTCTTGGTGGATCCTTCATCTCAAAGTTGACCTATATCACACAATATCACATCAACTCACTCATACCACCTTATCTTTTCCTTTGTGCATTTATTGTAGGACAGTTCCAGTCTATTGTCACGGCTGTCACGTCCTGGCGGATCCTTCATCTCAAACTCCTTTGTGCATTTATTGTAGGGCAGTTCCCAGTCTATTGTCACGGCTGTCACGTCCTGGCGGATCCTTCATCTCAAACTCCTTTGTGCATTTATTGTAGGACAGTTCCCAGTCTATTGTCACGGCTGCCACGTCTTGGTGGATCCTTCATCTCAAAGTTGACCTAAATCACACAATATCACATCAACTCACTCATACCACCTTATCTTTTCCTTTGTGCATTTATTGTAGGACAGTTCCCAGTCTATTGTCACGGCTGCCACGTCTTGGTGGATCCTTCATCTCAAAGGTGACCTTTATCACACAATATCACATCAACTCACTCATACCACCTTATCTTTTCCTTTGTGCATTTATTGTAGGACAGTTCCCAGTCTATTGTCACGGCTGCCACGTCTTGGTGGATCCTTCATCTCAAAGGTTACCTATATCACACAATATCACATCAACTCACTCATACCACCTTATCTTTTCCTTTGTGCATTTATTGTAGGACAGTTCCCAGTCTATTGTCACGGCTGCCACGTCTTGGTGGATCCTTCATCTCAAACGTGACCTAAATCACACAATAGCACATCAATTCACTCATACCACCTTACCTTTTCCTTTGTGCATTTATTGCAGGACAGTTCCCAGTCTATTGTCACGACTTTTACGACCCGGCGGATCCTTCATCTCAAAGGTGACCTATATCACACAATAGCACATAAACTCACTCATATCACCTTATCCATTCCTTTGTGCATTTATTGCAGGACAGTTCCCAGTCTATTGTCACGGCTGTTACGACCCGGCGGATCCTTCATCTCAAAGGTGACTTATATCACACAATAGCACATCAACTCACTCATATCACCTTATCCATTCCTTTGTGCATTTATTGCAGGACAGTTCCCAGTCTATTGTCACGGCTGTTACGACCCGGCGGATCCTTCATCTCAAAGGTGACCTATATCACACAATAGCGCATAAACTCACTCATATCACCTTATCCATTCCTTTGTGCATTTATTGCAGGACAGTTTCCAGTCTATTGTCACGGCTGTCACGACCCGGCGGATCCTTCATATCAAAGGTGACCTATATCACACAATAGCGCATAAACTCACTCATATCACCTTATCTATTCCTTTGTGCATTTATTGCAGGACAGTTCCCAGTCTATTGTCACGACTGTTACGACCCGGTGGATCCTTCATCTCAAAGGTGACCTATATCACACAATAGCACATAAACTCACTCATACCACCTTACATTTTCCTTTGTACATTTATTGCAGGGCAGTTCCCTGTATATTATCACTGCTTTCCCATCCTACACGTACACCACATACCAGCTCATAACCTCACTCATCTCTATTTATCTATTTCTGCCCACGCCAGTGAAAAGGTTACTAAGTACGTTAAGAGTTTTTTAATTTCCGTGTTCTGTTTAATGTTATCAGATTAAATTCCTCAAGTTATCATAATTGTATTAAAGGTGTTGTAATATATTTAATTTTCAATCCCTTATCACTTTTATTTTTCATATTTTAACTACGCAAGTTATAATGATTATCTAAGTTTCTTATCTTTAAGAAAACTCGTTACAATTGCATATTTTTAGCCTTGAACATTAAATGAAATATTAGGTAAATTCACATTATTAGTTCAGAATAACATTAAAATTGTTTATCGTATGTGCTCTACATTACAACAATAATTATCATTTTCCCCTACATAACTATAAAGAAAATACGTTATATTTAATATACGTATTGTTTACGTTGTTAAAAGTATAATGTACATGTATGCAATATAATAAACCGTTGATTTATTCTAATGGACTGATTTACATACTAATCAAACCGTTTTATGACTGTATTTAACGACTAAATGTATTTTGGCATTACAGTATTGTTGTATTGGCGTCCTAATTATTCATAGCTAGTTTAATTAAAAGTGTATTGTTGGAAGAGAAATTTAAATATTATATGTGTTTTTAATCTTAATTCTTACCTTGATTTATTTAATATGCTAAATATTTTTACGTGGATAATTAGTAGTATATCAGAAATATTGTTTATTATATACAAAAAACTTACATGTGTTAGACACAATCTAATTTTACATTTATCATTTCAACGGAGCACATTTTTGTAAAAATGTTGCTTTTTTACTGGAGATAAATCATTGTCAGTTATTACTATTTATTTACGTATAAATGAGACAAATCTAAAACAACATCTACTGATTATTATTTTCGTGAGAGTCTAGCTTCTCCCCCGCCCCTCCTTAACAATGGTCAATGTGTCGTGGGCTTCGATATGGTTATTTCCTCCTCAATACAGTTGAATCACTAAAACTGTACATATCTTGAAAACATATTTGAAATATATTCAGTTGTGCTTTTAAAGTCTAATTATTTTTCACTCTGAAAGCAGGCAGAAAATGTTTTCAAAATATGGCTCTACATCACAGATCTGTTATAAGAAAAAATATGCTTTCCACAAAAGTACAACAAACTTGTACAGGGTTTCTCCTTTTTATTAAAGCATTTAAAGCATTTTTTTATTATTAACATATTTCTTTAAACAATTAATACTGTCTGTTTTCGTATTTCTTTTAATCCGATTTAAAAATTTTAAAATACATTCACGTTTTGTAGCACAAAATGTTGAGAAAGCCTAATGTTCATGTTTAACATAAATTTACGAGTAATTCTACGTTAAAACTTGTTTAGTGTTAATGAAATCTTAGTTCCCGTATTTCATTACGTAAGTAGATATTTTCTGGGGCTAATAGACCCACTTTTTTTTGGTCACGTGACCGGATCCAAGATGGCGGCGCAGTGTTGCCAACCCCCCACCCCCTCCCCCACAAAATTTCCCTCATTTCCCTCACATTTCCCTCACATTTCCCTCATTTCCCTCACATTTCCCTCATTTCCCACACATTTCCCTCACATTACCCTCATTTCCCTCACATTACCCTCACTTCCCACACATTACCCTCAAATTACCCTCAAATTTCCCTCAAATTCCCACATCATACTATATAAAATACAAAAGATGGCGACCGGATCCAATATGGCGTCCTTTCCCGCCCGCGCCAACTCACACCCCGTGGGAAAATTCCCTCCCCAAAATTCCCCCATCCAATATGGCGTCTTTATACTATATAAAATCAACATCATATATACTATAACAAACGTCGACCGTAGCGCCCCTGGCGGCAACGCGATCGCAGCGCCCCTGGTGGCAATGTAGCGCCCCTAGCGACCGCAGCGCCCCAAGCAGCAATACCTAGCGACCGCAGCGCCCCTGGTGGCAATGCCGACCGATCGCAGCGCCCCAAGCAGCAATACCCAGCGACCGCAGCGCCCCTGGCGGCAACGCAGCGCCCCTGGCGATCGCAGCGCCCCAAGCAGCAATACCTAGCGACCGTAGTGCCCCTGGCGGCAACGTTGGGTAACGCATGCGCATCCAAACGCTCTGCCCCCTGATTGGTCACCCTCTCCGCATCCTTCTCACACCTACTGTTTTGCCTACCTATCTCAATTTAATTTGAATGTTGTATAAATACCTAGCTACCCCATATATCACCTACTGTTATGCCTACCTATCTCAATTTAATTTGAATGTTGTATAAATACCTAGCTACCCCATATATCACCTACTGTTATGCCTACCTATCTCAATTTAATTTGAATGTTGTATAAATACCTAGCTACCCCATATATCACCTACTGTTAGCCTACCTATTTAAACCAAGCCTTTATCTAATTTGCCCTCAACCCCCATATTACCACTACAAAACTTTCCCTAGAAGCTTAGATTATACCAAAGTTTATTTTCCAAAAACATACCTTAAGACTCGTCATCTTACAACAATCACTCAAACACACATGGCCTCCCATATGCCATATAGTCTTCCCAAGACCTAGTACAAGTTGAAAAAATCTATAAACATGAGCCCATAGAGAGCCCTGTACAGTCCACAAGCTAGATACACTCATAGCGTAAAAGTCCTAAAGCACATCTAATACAGTCATCACCTGAAATCCACTTTAGGTATCACTTGATCTAATTATACGTACCTCACCCTAATTCTGTATTTTCCTAGTTTATCACCTTCATGCTTGTTAGTGCTGTTTATATCTGTGTAGTTATTATTCTTACACGTTTGCTTGTTAAACATCTATTGCTCAATGAACATCCACTGCTTGTTGCTATTGCATGAACTGACGATGGATGTTACCTGTTATATACTGTGATTATAACTGTTTTCAATTGCATAGTTATAGCTACACTTCCACGACTATGCCATCCCGTTTGTATTCATTGTAAATTAGCGTTTACCGTAAATAAAAGAGCGATACTAATCTACTTAAATCACAAGTCATCTAACCTAAAACATTGCAAAAGGTCTTTCAAATTTAACCGTCAAATATTTACCTAATATTAAACGTAAGTATAAATATTGCTAAACTACAGTGTGCCACTCTGGCCGTACTGTCTCTGAAGTTTCCACATTCACTTTAAACATTAACTAATTAATGTACTTCATAGTGAGCCAAGTACACTATTTTATAAATATCACTGATACACTTCAGCCTCAACATTACCTGAATTCAATACAAAAACAGGAGATTAAATATATAACACAATATTACAGTTTCGAACAATAACGAGTGAACTCAAGACATCGACGTACATGTGTAAATGTATAAACCAAAATACAATATGTGGAGTCCCCTTCTGCCCTTTTCTTTAGCTTTTTTAAATCTTTTTTTTTTTTTTTTTTTTTCTTTCGTACTTTTATTTAAAGGGCAGATAAGGGGATTACATTGGTCCCTAACGGCTCCTGACACTGACACAGAAATGCATTAACAAATGCTGTATGATAATAGTAAACAAATGTTCAATAACAATACTAAATTTATTTACAGTATCTCACTCACAGTACTTGCGTCGTAACCTATTTATTAGTATAGGGTAGTACTTAGCCTATCTCAAGAGTGTTCATTTATTTTTGTTTAACAGCTGAAGATTAAACTCATAGTAACTGAGTATAACGCTAAACATTCAAAACATACATGTTTATTTATTTAATGAACCAACGGTCACACCATTTACAATAGTTTACAATATTAGTTTTAGTTATACAACTGGTACAGGATAATAAATAGTTATTGTATGTTATCACAACAACTGTTACTTAACTACTAAAACCAACCCAATATTATCCTTACATCCGAACATTTACACCTCCGTACACCACCGCGCACTTAACTAAATAATAAACACAATACAAGGAAGAACACTACAAGTTAGAATAGTAATATTAAATAAGCTATTAGAGAATTGAATGGAAACAACGATACTTCAACTGTACATCACCGTTATCGCAAAATGACCAATACAGATAACAACGCCAATTCCAACAGAAGCATTATCGTAAAAAGTTATGCACACCCACTTAAATCAATCTAACAGTTCTAAAATATCCACCACAGTAATACTTTGAGCGGATCCAATACATAAAGTGTCTATTCCACTATATAGTTAATAATTTAAAACATATTGGTTTTATTGTAAATTATATAAATTGAACATATTATTAAGTGACCAATATCAACTCTCAACTTCACTAATAAAGTTCTACTGTATTAAAAAGACCAATAAGGAACGTTAAGCTAAATTCGAATAAACTCTTGAAAACAATCTTTAAAGGAAAGCCCGATACAACGTAAGTACAGTGTAACACCCTTAATAATCATATTCATATAGAGTACACATAATTCCTTCTTCCTCCAAGTCCATACCTAGTTATTTATTCACCTCAACACTACATACACTTCTAAACCTATATTATACTAGTTCTAAAAATATACTAAACCTAAACGTATTATCTCGCAGCCAGTAGGTTCATCTGCAACAAAGGTATACATAGTGTAAGCAACACTTGGAACAAGACTAACAATCCATATAATTTATTAAGTCAAATAATAAATTCAACAAAAAATAATAAACAAAAGAAAAAAAAAAGACACACAGCAGTAGGTGAAAAACATCCATTCGAGACCTACGGATTCAAAATAACAAATTTAACAAAAAACAATAAATAAAACAAAAGAAAAAAAAATAGACACACAGCAGTAGGTGAAAAACACCCATCCGAGGCAAACGTTCTCAGCAAATTACAAACAATTGATAAGAGTCACGAAATTTCTACAACAACTCTCTAAATGATTTTAGGTTTAAGTTGAAAAAAACCCTCATCTGGTGTAAAGAGGGATGTGGACCATTGTGGAGCACCACTTGGTAAGTGAGTAGGTTTGTGAGCCTGTGAGTACAAAGACAATATATATATATTTAGAAATAACAAAAGGGTGAAAAGTGTGTGTGAGTGAGCGTGTGCCTGTAGATAAGAACTCAAAAGTAAATTAAATAAAAAGTAAACAATCATAATCGATCGGTAAGAACATATAACAAAGGAAGAGGAATGGAATAATATGTATTTAAAATATAACAACAATAAAGGTTGATATATATTTAACAAACATTTCCTCTATCAACATGAGAACATAATAGCCTAAGACGTTAATTTTTACTTTATTAATGAATATTGTTACCTATCAGAATCAAAACCAATGTAGATATACAGAATAACATTAGAAAACAGCTCTCGCTTGCTGTAGACTGAGGTAATTGACGTTATATGTTACTTTCTATAAATTAACCAATAGATTATTACTGATTTAAAACATTTGGATTCGAATGTTTCAGGGGGAGTTTGATGCACTCCGAAACGATATGTCCCGGGGAGAAACCAATGGACCCAGCACGTCCCCTCTGGCTTTTGTTACGTAATCATCGATAGTAATGGCAAACCTGTAAAACAACCCAAAGTCTATAGCGGCCCCGACGTTGTTGACACGTTTCTAAACCGTTTGATTGCAGAGTCCGAGGAACTCTTACCCATTATTAAAAAGAATATCCCGATTAAAATGTCTCCACAAGACAGCAGAAAACAGGCAGAGCATCGCAACAACACCCAAGACATACATTGTTTTTGTGAAACACAAAGTGCACCATTTATTTATATTATTAAAAGTGCTTATCATTTATTCATATTAACAAAAGTGCAGCAAAGACACACTATGGGTTATGATAACCGCTGCAACATCACCTCACTCTTGTGATTTGGCGCCCGTGTCAATCCACACTGCTATCCCCCAGTTTCATTTAGTTATCCTGTTTGATTTAACCAGTCCCCTTTTACGGTGAGTATTTAAGTCCCCACTACCCTCAAGTAAGCCGAAGACAAAACTTAAGGGCATTCTCCAATTCCCATGGGACGCCCATAACGTCACCCTGCCTGGGTTACTTAAAACTATGTATTAATACTTATAAGACCCTGAAAAGGACCGTCTGTAGCAGAGGAGGAGTTAAGTATGAAGGAAAGACATGTCACGATGGTCCTGTTCGTCATGTGTTAGATAGGGGTTTGCTATTATTCGGACATGGAATTCCATCCTCCACATCTTCAAGTGTTTGTAACACGTTGATTAAAAGTTGATGTCCCTTGGTACCGTCTTGGTTTGTAATAATTTTCGTACAGTACAAGTGTACTGTACGATTGTGAAATGGGAAAGGTGTGTATTTCCCTATGGAAACGTAAAAAACCTTTAATAATGTAAGTTGTAGTATCTATCATAACAACCCTAGAAAGGTCTGTTGTAGATTTGGATAAACTTTACGATACCATGTATTATACTATGTACAAAAGTGGTCTACCATTGATAAACAAAGAAATAAAGCCGTTCAGGAAATAGGCATAAGACACTTCCATTAACACTTGTAAGATACTTAAAAACCCAAGGTAGAAGGCTTTGTCATAATATGCAAAAGTGTACCTTCTAATAAACTATGTTAGCTTAACCAGACCTAAGTCAGTAGAATAATAACATCTAATAGACTGTACAACCAACTCTTCTGCTAACGTAAGTAATAAGTCTAATACAATGATTTGAACCTCACAGCTTCATTCTTATATTACAGTTTACAAAGATGATTCAAGACTAACCACATAGTACTTCATATACCCCTCACTAAATAAAACGTACTATCCATCTCCCTATAAACGTTTTAAACCACTTCCAATGAAGGCCCCAGATGAAGACAGGCTATGAACCATTTAAACCTGAATACAATTACAAAAAGACAGTAACAATAATACATTTTACTGCACTGTTCCAAAGAAACCCCATAGTGGGCTACTTTGGATTACATTATATTCAGTAAAATCAATTGATATTCTTGCTACTTTCAATTATCATACCTAATACACAGAACCCCTTTCATCAATTTATGCTTTATATTTAAATTAGCACAAGTAAACCTAATTGTAACAAAGCTTTATCTATTTGTCTCGTCGTAAACTCCGTAATGTATACATACCAACACATCAATCCTATGTGTAATAATGAGAGATTGTACATCAAATTATACCGTATCTTCTGAAGTCTTCATAGGTTAGGTAGAACTTCAATCAATATGCATTAAATTCATAGCGTAATACCTATCAAACTACATTCATACACATTGAAGTCACAAAATAAAGTTAACATCCGTCATCTCCATCAACACACATTACCTCCAAAAAACAACACTACACCCAATACATGTTTTCATTAAGTCACACTGAAATAGTATACTTTTACCAAGTTAAAGCATTCAGTCCCCCTTTACATACGTCCATTAACCATAAATGAAGTATAGTAACCAATAATACTTTTAAAACTTATACACCCTAACCTTAGTCTACCGAACTATTGTATGTTAACCAACCTAAACTCACAAATAACAATTGTTATATCCACAAACATATGATAAATGAAGTGTAATAACACCAAACACAAGGTGATTCCTCACACTCTATATACACCGTAGCAATACATTACTTACTGTATTTGAGACGTTAATCCTACAGGTATGGATCTTGA
Organism: Stictocephala bisonia; assembly: GCA_035578905.1. Taxonomy (NCBI): domain Eukaryota; kingdom Metazoa; phylum Arthropoda; class Insecta; order Hemiptera; family Membracidae; genus Stictocephala; species Stictocephala bisonia. Next base: position 64,858 of record JAQJVL010002762.1, on the reverse strand, counting down.
ATGAGTGTAGATGAACGAGTGTAGTCTTTGTTACTAACTAAGGCTGCTGGACCCTTTGATATATCACCTATTAACAACACAATAGTCAGGAAAACTATGACATGGAACCCAAACCACATAGTATTGATTGTATTTCAAACAAACTGTCAGTTTAAAAAACATTCTAACAGAAGAGTAAATTCTATCCAAAAGTAAGAAAAAAATCAAAGATACATACAAATTCCAGAAAAAGAGTCATTTTACATAAGAATGTGTTGATACATTTTTCAAATCAAGGAAGAACCACCAACATAGCACTCTCCAAACCCCTTAAAGCTGAGTTAAAATGCACATAAATAGGGTTATTTGTGTACAAAATATGTTATAATTCCCTAAAAGCATTAAAATTCAGTGTCATAACAACGATATTTGTCCTAAACATTAAAAAAACCCTTTAAAATACTCTTATAGAACCTTTATAAACTTAGTTTGAGTTCAAAACAACATACAAAACTAATGTAACACTTGTAAATCAAGTGTTTAACTCACATAATTATTTAGTTGACTCCAATCAGCTGGTAAAGTGTAAGTAACCAATAGGAATAAATGCTCTACATTGTTCACATTTTAATCCTGGTCTTAACAAAACTTGGTACTAATGATTATTTACGTATTAAACAAATAAATGAATAGTTAGTTGAAATGTCCCTACTGTAAAAACTTTGGTATTAACACTAAGAAAGTTTGGTTTCTTTTGACTATAATATACTCGATCAGAAAATGTATATACACCACTCCCAAAGACCCAAACACATGGAGAACCTTCTTACTGAACACACTACACCCTTGACAGATCACCATTCACCTGAACATCACATAAAACCTTTGTTTGTCCAACCAGCTACTCTATGAAATTAAGTGGTAGAAAGGACCTTATAGCCCTAACTTCCCCTTTTAAAGTAACAATAAAGTAGTTTTCATTTAATTTCCATCCAACATACATAAACAACCTAACTACCAAACACTAATACCCGTTCTATCCAGTAGTAAGACTCTCCTACCCAACACACAGTCATCTCTATAGATCAGTTACATTCACAAAACATAAGACTATTGTCAGATCACACAATTAAAATACAACACACACACACACACACACACACACACACACACACACACACACACACACACACACACACACTCTAAATACAAGATTTGTGACTAACCTCCCACCTAGTAAACACACAGTACCTCCGGCATATCACTCAACTTATAAACTTATAAATAAACACCATTACACTTGACCTTTGATTGACACCCAACATTCATGTACAAGACACCTACCAAGCCTCATAACCCTTCCTATTCAGTAGTAAGACCCCCCTACCCAACACACAGCTATCTTCACAGACCAACTACCCTCCCATCACATAATACTATTGACAGTCAACCTACGTAACACACAAGACTTACCACACACTCTACATCCACCATCTATCTACTCAATACACACAAGACACTTGTTTGATCACACACGTATTTATCAAACAGAACTGTCATCACTCACTCACTCCACCTTCCCAAAGCATAAGACTTATGAAGGCTCACCTACCAAACATACAAAAATCATGATAAACAAACACATATGAACAACCTACCTACCTACCTACGTATCATCCATCACTCTTGACTCACCATCCACCTTCTCAACACACAGATAGACTACGTAACTAACCATTACATAAAACATTAGATTAACACCCATCATTCATGGAAGACCTTCCTACCAAACATACAACTTGATTGACCACCTACACATCACACATTTCTCTTGATAGTCCAATCACCCTCCCATAAAAAGACTTTTGTCAGACTATTCACTTAACATACAAGACTTTCCACACATTCCACATCGACCACCCTCCTACTCAACACACAAAAGACCAACCACACACTCTACATATAAGACTCATGTTCAACCACTCACATACTAAACACACAAGACTCTCGATTGACCATACATGTACATAACACACATGAACAACCCACCTACCACCTACGTAACATTCAATACTCTTGACTTACCACTCACTTACTCAACACACAGATAGACTACATAACCAACCATTACATAAAACCCTAGATCGACACCTAACATTCATGGAAGACCTTCCTACCAAACATACAACTTGATTGACCACCTACACATCACACATTCCTCTTGATAGTCCAATCACCCTCACATAAAAAGACTTTTGTCAGACTATTCACTTAACATACAAGACTTTCCACACATTCCACATCGACCACCCTCCTACTCAACACACAAAAGACCAACCACACACCCTACATATAAGACTCATGTTCAACCACTCACATACTAAACACACAAGACTCGATTGACCATACATGTACATAACACACATGAACAACCCACCTACCACCTACGTAACATCCAACACTCTTGACTTACCACTCACTTACTCAACACACAGATAGACTACATAACCAACCATTACATAAAACCCTAGATCGACACCTAACATTCATGGAAGACCTACCGTCCAAACATACAACTTGATTGACCACCCACCTACACACCACACATTCATCTTGATAATCCATTCACCCTCCCATAAAAAGACTCTTGTCAGTCTATTTACTTAACATACAAGACACCACACATTCTACACCAACCACCTACCTACCCAACACACAAAAGACCAAACACACACTCTACATATAAGACTCTTGGTTGGTCACCCACCAACTCAACATACAACACCTCTGATACACCATTCACTTGAACATTACATAAAACCCTGGATTGACACCAATCATTCATGGTAGACCTACCTACCAAACATACAACTTAACCATCCACCCACCTACACATCACACACAGTACTCTCGATAGATCACTTAACTACCTATTACATGAAGCCTCCGATTAACTCTCAATCCTAACATTCAAGAACAACCAACCTTCCAAACATACGACTCGACTACCAACAAAAAACAAGACTTCACGTATAACCACACATTTAACATACAAGACCAACCACACACCATACAATCATGACTTAACATGAACAACCCACCTACCACCTACATAACATCCAACACTCTTAACTTACCACTCACCTCCTCAACACACAGATAGACTTCATAATCATCCATTACATAAAACCGTAGATCAACACCCAACATTCATGGATGACCTACCTACCATAGACATGACTTGACCACCTTCCCAAAGCACAAGACTTTCGAAGGACCACCTACCAAACATACAAGAACAACCACACACCATAGAGGCATGACCTAACACTCAACCCATCTACTCAACATATAAAACCTCTGATACACCATCCACTTGAACATTACTCACCTGTGATAGAGCACCCACTAATCAACACACATGAACAACCTACCTACTCAACATTCTACACTCTTGACTAACCATCCACCTACTCAACACACACAGTACTCTCTATAGACTACATAACTACCCATTTACATAAAACCTTAGATTGACTCAATACATCCATGGATGACCTACCTACCAAACATTCGACTTGACCACCTTTCCAAAGCATAAGACTTTTAAAGGACCACCATCCATTTAACATACAAGACCAATCACACACCATACAATCATGACTTAACATGAACATCCCACCTACTCAACATATAACACCTCTGATACACCATCCACTTGAACATTACTCACCTGTGATAGACCATCCACTTAACCAACACACTTGACTCTTAATAGACCAATCCACCTACCTCTACACACACGATTCCTTAGGACACACCCTACACCCTCCACTCATCCTACATACAAAACTCCTAGAGAACTTCACATTCACCATAAAAACACTATTCCGTCATATAATCATGTTTTAAAATAACATTATTACACTATAAGATAGGTTTAATATAGCTAAAGACCTAAAGTGTTTCCTAAAATTCTACTTTTCAACTAAAAATACGAGAGATAGTTAGGTTTAAAAGCAATGAACATAGAAAAAGTTAGGTTTAAAAAATTAAAATAGAAAAAGTTACGTTTAAAAACATTAAACACAGAAAAAGTTAGGTTTAAAAAATTAAAATAGAAAAAGTTTGGTTTAAAAAAATGAACATAGAAAAAAGGTAGGTTTAAAAAAATTAAACATAGAAAAAGTTACGTTTAAAAAATGAAACACAGAAAAAGTTAGGTTTAAAAAAATGAAACACAAAAAAAGTTAGGTTAGCAAACATCAGAAAAGTTGTTAAAATTGACTTTTTAACAACTTTTCGGAAAAGTAAGGATAACAATCAACCTTTTGGTTGATTGTTAGACTTACTTTTCTGATGTTTGCTAACCTAACTTTTTTTGTGTTTCATTTTTTTAAACCTAACTTTTTCTGTGTTTCATTTTTTAAACGTAACTTTTTCTATGTTTAATTTTTTTAAACCTACCTTTTTTCTATGTTCATTTTTTTAAACCAAACTTTTTCTATTTTAATTTTTTAAACCTAACTTTTTCTGTGTTTAATGTTTTTAAACGTAACTTTTTCTATTTTAATTTTTTAAACCTAACTTTTTCTATGTTCATTGCTTTTAAACCTAACTATCTCTCGTATTTTTAGTTGAAAAGTAGAATTTTAGGAAACACTTTAGGTCTTTAGCTATATTAAACCTATCTTATAGTGTAATAATGTTATTTTAAAACATGATTATATGACGGAATAGTGTTTTTATGGTGAATGTGAAGTTCTCTAGGAGTTTTGTATGTAGGATGAGTGGAGGGTGTAGGGTGTGTCCTAAGGAATCGTGTGTGTAGAGGTAGGTGGATTGGTCTATTAAGAGTCAAGTGTGTTGGTTAAGTGGATGGTCTATCACAGGTGAGTAATGTTCAAGTGGATGGTGTATCAGAGGTGTTATATGTTGAGTAGGTGGGATGTTCATGTTAAGTCATGATTGTATGGTGTGTGATTGGTCTTGTATGTTAAATGGATGGTGGTCCTTTAAAAGTCTTATGCTTTGGAAAGGTGGTCAAGTCGAATGTTTGGTAGGTAGGTCATCCATGGATGTATTGAGTCAATCTAAGGTTTTATGTAAATGGGTAGTTATGTAGTCTATAGAGAGTACTGTGTGTGTTGAGTAGGTGGATGGTTAGTCAAGAGTGTAGAATGTTGAGTAGGTAGGTTGTTCATGTGTGTTGATTAGTGGGTGCTCTATCACAGGTGAGTAATGTTCAAGTGGATGGTGTATCAGAGGTTTTATATGTTGAGTAGATGGGTTGAGTGTTAGGTCATGCCTCTATGGTGTGTGGTTGTTCTTGTATGTTTGGTAGGTGGTCCTTCGAAAGTCTTGTGCTTTGGGAAGGTGGTCAAGTCATGTCTATGGTAGGTAGGTCATCCATGAATGTTGGGTGTTGATCTACGGTTTTATGTAATGGATGATTATGAAGTCTATCTGTGTGTTGAGGAGGTGAGTGGTAAGTTAAGAGTGTTGGATGTTATGTAGGTGGTAGGTGGGTTGTTCATGTTAAGTCATGATTGTATGGTGTGTGGTTGGTCTTGTATGTTAAATGTGTGGTTATACGTGAAGTCTTGTTTTTTGTTGGTAGTCGAGTCGTATGTTTGGAAGGTTGGTTGTTCTTGAATGTTAGGATTGAGAGTTAATCGGAGGCTTCATGTAATAGGTAGTTAAGTGATCTATCGAGAGTACTGTGTGTGATGTGTAGGTGGGTGGATGGTTAAGTTGTATGTTTGGTAGGTAGGTCTACCATGAATGATTGGTGTCAATCCAGGGTTTTATGTAATGTTCAAGTGAATGGTGTATCAGAGGTGTTGTATGTTGAGTTGGTGGGTGACCAACCAAGAGTCTTATATGTAGAGTGTGTGTTTGGTCTTTTGTGTGTTGGGTAGGTAGGTGGTTGGTGTAGAATGTGTGGTGTCTTGTATGTTAAGTAAATAGACTGACAAGAGTCTTTTTATGGGAGGGTGAATGGATTATCAAGATGAATGTGTGGTGTGTAGGTGGGTGGTCAATCAAGTTGTATGTTTGGACGGTAGGTCTTCCATGAATGTTAGGTGTCGATCTAGGGTTTTATGTAATGGTTGGTTATGTAGTCTATCTGTGTGTTGAGTAAGTGAGTGGTAAGTCAAGAGTGTTGGATGTTACGTAGGTGGTAGGTGGGTTGTTCATGTGTGTTATGTACATGTATGGTCAATCGAGTCTTGTGTGTTTAGTATGTGAGTGGTTGAACATGAGTCTTATATGTAGGGTGTGTGGTTGGTCTTTTGTGTGTTGAGTAGGAGGGTGGTCGATGTGGAATGTGTGGAAAGTCTTGTATGTTAAGTGAATAGTCTGACAAAAGTCTTTTTATGTGAGGGTGATTGGACTATCAAGAGGAATGTGTGATGTGTAGGTGGTCAATCAAGTTGTATGTTTGGTAGGAAGGTCTTCCATGAATGTTAGGTGTCGATCTAGGGTTTTATGTAATGGTTGGTTATGTAGTCTATCTGTGTGTTGAGTAAGTGAGTGGTAAGTCAAGAGTATTGAATGTTACGTAGGTGGTAGGTGGGTTGTTCATGTGTGTTATGTACATGTATGGTCAATCGAGAGTCTTGTGTGTTTAGTATGTGAGTGGTTGAACATGAGTCTTATATGTAGAGTGTGTGGTTGGTCTTTTGTGTGTTGAGTAGGAGGGTGGTCGATGTGGAATGTGTGGAAAGTCTTGTATGTTAAGTGAATAGTCTGACAAAAGTATTTTTATGGGAGGGTGATTGGACTATCAAGAGAAATGTGTGATGTGTAGGTGGTCAATCAAGTTGTATGTTTGGTAGGAAGGTCTTCCATGAATGATGGGTGTTAATCTAATGTTTTATGTAATGGTTAGTTACGTAGTCTATCTGTGTGTTGAGAAGGTGGATGGTGAGTCAAGAGTGATGGATGATACGTAGGTAGGTAGGTAGGTTGTTCATATGTGTTTGTTTATCATGATTTTTGTATGTTTGGTAGGTGAGCCTTCATAAGTCTTATGCTTTGGGAAGGTGGAGTGAGTGAGTGATGACAGTTCTGTTTGATAAATACGTGTGTGATCAAACAAGTGTCTTGTGTGTATTGAGTAGATAGATGGTGGATGTAGAGTGTGTGGTAAGTCTTGTGTGTTACGTAGGTTGACTGTCAATAGTATTATGTGATGGGAGGGTAGTTGGTCTGTGAAGATAGCTGTGTGTTGGGTAGGGGGGTCTTACTACTGAATAGGAAGGGTTATGAGGCTTGGTAGGTGTCTTGTACATGAATGTTGGGTGTCAATCAAAGGTCAAGTGTAATGGTGTTTATTTATAAGTTTATAAGTTGAGTGATATGCCGGAGGTACTGTGTGTTTACTAGGTGGGAGGTTAGTCACAAATCTTGTATTTAGAGTGGTGTGTGTGTGTGTGTGTGTGTGTGTGTGTGTGTGTGTGTGTGTTGTATTTTAATTGTGTGATCTGACAATAGTCTTATGTTTTGTGAATGTAACTGATCTATAGAGATGACTGTGTGTTGGGTAGGAGAGTCTTACTACTGGATAGAACGGGTATTAGTGTTTGGTAGTTAGGTTGTTTATGTATGTTGGATGGAAATTAAATGAAAACTACTTTATTGTTACTTTAAAAGGGGAAGTTAGGGCTATAAGGTCCTTTCTACCACTTAATTTCATAGAGTAGCTGGTTGGACAAACAAAGGTTTTATGTGATGTTCAGGTGAATGGTGATCTGTCAAGGGTGTAGTGTGTTCAGTAAGAAGGTTCTCCATGTGTTTGGGTCTTTGGGAGTGGTGTATATACATTTTCTGATCGAGTATATTATAGTCAAAAGAAACCAAACTTTCTTAGTGTTAATACCAAAGTTTTTACAGTAGGGACATTTCAACTAACTATTCATTTATTTGTTTAATACGTAAATAATCATTAGTACAAGTTTTGTTAAGACCAGGATTAAAATGTGAACAATGTAGAGCATTTATTCCTATTGGTTACTTACACTTTACCAGCTGATTGGAGTCAACTAAATAATTATGTGAGTTAAACACTTGATTTACAAGTGTTACATTAGTTTTGTATGTTGTTTTGAACTCAAACTAAGTTTATAAAGGTTCTATAAGAGTATTTTAAAGGGTTTTTTTTAATGTTTAGGACAAATATCGTTGTTATGACACTGAATTTTAATGCTTTTAGGGAATTATAACATATTTTGTACACAAATAACCCTATTTATGTGCATTTTAACTCAGCTTTAAGGGGTTTGGAGAGGCTATGTTGGTGGTTCTTCCTTGATTTGAAAAATGTATCAACACATTCTTATGTAAAATGACTCTTTTTCTGGAATTTGTATGTATCTTTGATTTTTTTCTTACTTTTGGATAGAATTTACTCTTCTGTTAGAATGTTTTTTAAACTGACAGTTTGTTTTGAAATACAATCAATACTATGTGGTTTGGGTTCCATGTCATAGTTTTCCTGACTATTGTGTTGTTAATAGATGATATATCAAAGGGTCCAGCAGCCTTAGTTAGTAACAAAGACTACACTCGTTCATCTACACTCATTCAAGATCCATACCTGTAGGATTAACGTCTCAAATACAGTAAGTAATGTATTGCTACGGTGTATATAGAGTGTGAGGAATCACCTTGTGTTTGGTGTTATTACACTTCATTTATCATATGTTTGTGGATATAACAATTGTTATTTGTGAGTTTAGGTTGGTTAACATACAATAGTTCGGTAGACCTAAGGTTAGGGTGTATAAGTTTTAAAAGTATTATTGGTTACTATACTTCATTTATGGTTAATGGACGTATGTAAAGGGGGACTGAATGCTTTAACTTGGTAAAAGTATACTATTTCAGTGTGACTTAATGAAAACATGTATTGGGTGTAGTGTTGTTTTTTGGAGGTAATGTGTGTTGATGGAGATGACGGATGTTAACTTTATTTTGTGACTTCAATGTGTATGAATGTAGTTTGATAGGTATTACGCTATGAATTTAATGCATATTGATTGAAGTTCTACCTAACCTATGAAGACTTCAGAAGATACGGTATAATTTGATGTACAATCTCTCATTATTACACATAGGATTGATGTGTTGGTATGTATACATTACGGAGTTTACGACGAGACAAATAGATAAAGCTTTGTTACAATTAGGTTTACTTGTGCTAATTTAAATATAAAGCATAAATTGATGAAAGGGGTTCTGTGTATTAGGTATGATAATTGAAAGTAGCAAGAATATCAATTGATTTTACTGAATATAATGTAATCCAAAGTAGCCCACTATGGGGTTTCTTTGGAACAGTGCAGTAAAATGTATTATTGTTACTGTCTTTTTGTAATTGTATTCAGGTTTAAATGGTTCATAGCCTGTCTTCATCTGGGGCCTTCATTGGAAGTGGTTTAAAACGTTTATAGGGAGATGGATAGTACGTTTTATTTAGTGAGGGGTATATGAAGTACTATGTGGTTAGTCTTGAATCATCTTTGTAAACTGTAATATAAGAATGAAGCTGTGAGGTTCAAATCATTGTATTAGACTTAATTACTTACGTTAGCAGAAGAGTTGGTTGTACAGTCTATTAGATGTTATTATTCTACTGACTTAGGTCTGGTTAAGCTAACATAGTTTATTAGAAGGTACACTTTTGCATATTATGACAAAGCCTTCTACCTTGGGTTTTTAAGTATCTTACAAGTGTTAATGGAAGTGTCTTATGCCTATTTCCTGAACGGCTTTATTTCTTTGTTTATCAATGGTAGACCACTTTTGTACATAGTATAATACATGGTATCGTAAAGTTTATCCAAATCTACAACAGACCTTTCTAGGGTGTTATGATAGATACTACAACTTACATTATTAAGGTTTTTTACGTTTCCATAGGGAAATACACACCTTTCCCATTTCACAATCGTACAGTACACTTGTACTGTACGAAAATTAATTACAACCAAGACGGTACCAAGGGACATCAACTTTTAATCAACGTGTTACAAACACTTGAAGATGTGGAGGATGGAATTCCATGTCCGAATAATAGCAAACCCCTATCTAACACATGACGAACAGGACCATCGTGACATGTCTTTCCTTCATACTTAACTCCTCCTCTGCTACAGACGGTCCTTTTCAGGGTCTTATAAGTATTAATACATAGTTTTAAGTAACCCAGGCAGGGTGACGTTATGGGCGTCCCATGGGAATTGGAGAATGCCCTTAAGTTTTTGTCTTCGGCTTACTTGAGGGTAGTGGGGACTTAAATACTCACCGTAAAAGGGGACTGGTTAAATCAAACAGGATAACTAAATGAAAACTGGGGGATAGCAGTGTGGATTGACACGGGCGCCAAATCACAAGAGTGAGGTGATGTTGCAGCGGTTATCATAACCCATAGTGTGTCTTTGCTGCACTTTTGTTAATATGAATAAATGATAAGCACTTTTAATAATATAAATAAATGGTGCACTTTGTGTTTCACAAAAACAATGTATGTCTTGGGTGTTGTTGCGATGCTCTGCCTGTTTTCTGCTGTCTTGTGGAGACATTTTAATCGGGATATTCTTTTTAATAATGGGTAAGAGTTCCTCGGACTCTGCAATCAAACGGTTTAGAAACGTGTCAACAACGTCGGGGCCGCTATAGACTTTGGGTTGTTTTACAGGTTTGCCATTACTATCGATGATTACGTAACAAAAGCCAGAGGGGACGTGCTGGGTCCATTGGTTTCTCCCGGGACATATCGTTTCGGAGTGCATCAAACTCCCCCTGAAACATTCGAATCCAAATGTTTTAAATCAGTAATAATCTATTGGTTAATTTATAGAAAGTAACATATAACGTCAATTACCTCAGTCTACAGCAAGCGAGAGCTGTTTTCTAATGTTATTCTGTATATCTACATTGGTTTTGATTCTGATAGGTAACAATATTCATTAATAAAGTAAAAATTAACGTCTTAGGCTATTATGTTCTCATGTTGATAGAGGAAATGTTTGTTAAATATATATCAACCTTTATTGTTGTTATATTTTAAATACATATTATTCCATTCCTCTTCCTTTGTTATATGTTCTTACCGATCGATTATGATTGTTTACTTTTTATTTAATTTACTTTGAGTTCTTATCTACAGGCACACGCTCACTCGCACACACTTTTCACCCTTTTGTTATTTCTAAATATATATATATTGTCTTTGTACTCACAGGCTCACAAACCTACTCACTTACCAAGTGGTGCTCCACAATGGTCCACATCCCTCTTTACACCAGATGAGGGTTTTTTTCAACTTAAACCTAAAATCATTAGAGAGTTGTTGTAGAAATTTCGTGACTCTTATCAATTGTTTGTAATTTGCTGAGAACGTTTGCCTCGGATGGGTGTTTTTCACCTACTGCTGTGTGTCTATTTTTTTTTTCTTTTGTTTTATTTATTGTTTTTTGTTAAATTTGTTATTTTGAATCCGTAGGTCTCGAATGGATGTTTTTCACCTACTGCTGTGTGTCTTTTTTTTTTCTTTTGTTTATTATTTTTTGTTGAATTTATTATTTGACTTAATAAATTATATGGATTGTTAGTCTTGTTCCAAGTGTTGCTTACACTATGTATACCTTTGTTGCAGATGAACCTACTGGCTGCGAGATAATACGTTTAGGTTTAGTATATTTTTAGAACTAGTATAATATAGGTTTAGAAGTGTATGTAGTGTGGAGGTGAATAAATAACTAGGTATGGACTTGGAGGAAAGAAGGAATTATGTGTACTCTATATGAATATGATTATTAAGGGTGTTACACTGTACTTACGTTGTATCGGGCTTTCCTTTAAAGATTGTTTTCAAGAGTTTATTCGAATTTAGCTTAACGTTCCTTATTGGTCTTTTTAATACAGTAGAACTTTATTAGTGAAGTTGAGAGTTGATATTGGTCACTTAATAATATGTTCAATTTATATAATTTACAATAAAACCAATATGTTTTAAATTATTAACTATATAGTGGAATAGACACTTTATGTATTGGATCCGCTCAAAGTATTACTGTGGTGGATATTTTAGAACTGTTAGATTGATTTAAGTGGGTGTGCATAACTTTTTACGATAATGCTTCTGTTGGAATTGGCGTTTGTTATCTGTATTGGTCATTTTGCGATAACGGTGATGTACAGTTGAAGTATCGTTGTTTCCATTCAATTCTCTAATAGCTTATTTAATATTACTATTCTAACTTGTAGTGTTCTTCCTTGTATTGTGTTTATTATTTAGTTAAGTGCGCGGTGGTGTACGGAGGTGTAAATGTTCGGATGTAAGGATAATATTGGGTTGGTTTTAGTAGTTAAGTAACAGTTGTTGTGATAACATACAATAACTATTTATTATCCTGTACCAGTTGTATAACTAAAACTAATATTGTAAACTATTGTAAATGGTGTGACCGTTGGTTCATTAAATAAATAAACATGTATGTTTTGAATGTTTAGCGTTATACTCAGTTACTATGAGTTTAATCTTCAGCTGTTAAACAAAAATAAATGAACACTCTTGAGATAGGCTAAGTACTACCCTATACTAATAAATAGGTTACGACGCAAGTACTGTGAGTGAGATACTGTAAATAAATTTAGTATTGTTATTGAACATTTGTTTACTATTATCATACAGCATTTGTTAATGCATTTCTGTGTCAGTGTCAGGAGCCGTTAGGGACCAATGTAATCCCCTTATCTGCCCTTTAAATAAAAGTACGAAAGAAAAAAAAAAAAAAAAAGATTTAAAAAAGCTAAAGAAAAGGGCAGAAGGGGACTCCACATATTGATTTTGGTTTTATACATTTACACATGTACGTCGATGTCTTGAGTTCACTCGTTATTGTTCGAAACTGTAATATTGTGTTATATATTTAATCTCCTGTTTTGTATGAATTCAGGTAATGTTGAGGCTGAAGTGTATCAGTGAATTATTTATAAAATAGTGTACTTGGCTCACTATGAAGTACATTAATTAGTTAATGTTTAAAGTGAATGTGGAAACTTCAGAGACAGTACGGCCAGAGTGGCACACTGTAGTTTAGCAATATTTATACTTACGTTTAATATTAGGTAAATATTTGACGGTTAAATTTGAAAGACCTTTTGCAATGTTTTAGGTTAGATGACTTGTGATTTAAGTAGATTAGTATCGCTCTTTTATTTACGGTAAACGCTAATTTACAATGAATACAAACGGGATGGCATAGTCGTGGAAGTGTAGCTATAACTATGCAATTGAAAACAGTTATAATCACAGTATATAACAGGTAACATCCATCGTCAGTTCATGCAATAGCAACAAGCAGTGGATGTTCATTGAGCAATAGATGTTTAACAAGCAAACGTGTAAGAATAATAACTACACAGATATAAACAGCACTAACAAGCATGAAGGTGATAAACTAGGAAAATACAGAATTAGGTTGAGGTACGTATAATTAGATCAAGTGATACCTAAAGTGGATTTCAGGTGATGACTGTGATTAGATTGTGCTTTAGGACTTTTACGCTATGAGTGTATCTAGCTTGTGGACTGTACAGGGCTCTCTATGGGCTCATGTTTATAGATTTTTTCAACTTGTACTAGGTCTTGGGAAGACTATATGGCATATGGGAGGCCATGTGTGTTTGAGTGATTGTTGTAAGATGACGAGTCTTAAGGTATGTTTTTGGAAATAAACTTTGGTATAATCTAAGCTTCTAGGGAAAGTTTTGTTAGTGGTAATATGGGGGTTGAGGGCAAATTAGATAAAGGCTTGGTTTAAATAGGTAGGCTAACAGTAGGTGATATATGGGGTAGCTAGGTATTTATACAACATTCAAATTAAATTGAGATAGGTAGGCATAACAGTAGGTGATATATGGGGTAGCTAGGTATTTATACAACATTCAAATTAAATTGAGATAGGTAGGCATAACAGTAGGTGATATATGGGGTAGCTAGGTATTTATACAACATTCAAATTAAATTGAGATAGGTAGGCAAAACAGTAGGTGTGAGAAGGATGCGGAGAGGGTGACCAATCAGGGGGCAGAGCGTTTGGATGCGCATGCGTCACCCAACGTTGCCGCCAGGGGCACTACGGTCGCTAGGTATTGCTGCTTGGGGCGCTGCGATCGGTAGGGGCGCTGCGTTGCCGCCAGGGGCGCTGCGGTCGCTGGGTATTGCTGCTTGGGGCGCTGCGATCGGTCGGCATTGCCACCAGGGGCGCTGCGGTCGCTAGGTATTGCTGCTTGGGGCGCTCCGGTCGCTAGGGGCGCTACATTGCCACCAGGGGCGCTGCGATCGCGTTGCCGCCAGGGGCGCTACGGTCGACGTTTGTTATAGTATATATGATGTTGATTTTATATAGTATAAAGACGCCATATTGGATGGGGGAATTTTGGGGAGGGAATTTCCCACGGGGTGTGAGTTGGCGCGGGCGGGAAAGGACGCCATATTGGATCCGGTCGCCATCTTTTGTATTTTATATAGTATGATGTGGGAATTTGAGGGAAATTTGAGGGTAATTTGAGGGTAATGTGTGGGAAGTGAGGGTAATGTGAGGGAAATGAGGGTAATGTGAGGGAAATGTGTGGGAAATGAGGGAAATGTGAGGGAAATGAGGGAAATGTGAGGGAAATGTGAGGGAAATGAGGGAAATTTTGTGGGGGAGGGGGTGGGGGGTTGGCAACACTGCGCCGCCATCTTGGATCCGGTCACGTGACCAAAAAAAGTGGGTCTATTAGCCCCAGAAAATATCTACTTACGTACCTGCAATTACCTACATGAATATTTGTTCCAAGGATATAACAAAATAACTTTGAGATTAATATTTACTTAGAGAAAATTACGTCTTAATTTACATAACAATTTTAGTGTTCTATGTTTAATATATTCATAAATCTGTTAGCAGATAAAAAACTATAAATAAAAAGGAAGAAATCACAACACTAAAATTTTTTATTTAGTCAAATAAATTGAACATGAGTTTAGATATGAAATCAAGATATATCCAAAAAACGTTTTCGATTTGGTGATGAGAATCACATTTATTTATAAATTTACAAAAATCAAATCACAATAACACTATGACATTTTTAAACTATTTTATTTTTATATATTTTTTTATCAGAGACAGCGATATTTTTTCCCAAAGAATAGTAAAAATAATTTTTTTTCAAAACTTTAAAGCACAATGGCCTTTTGGTACAGTTGTACTGAAGTGTACTATAATTAACAGGAGGCAAAGGACCACTAATTTCAGGGTTAACAAGATAATTGTTTTCGTCAACAGCTTCATTTCCTTCTTACTCATGGTCTCAACACTTACAATACATTAATCTAACATTGAAAGTATTGTAGATATTTAATTAAATTTAAAAAAATTAAAACTTCAAGAAACCCATGCACAATGACATTGGCTAGTCACTTATGGGTGATTTAGAATATTAATTACTCTGATTTTAATTGCTGATACATATTTCTATATACTGTTAGTTACAGACTTGAATGAACGCAATCCCTTGCCTAACGCTGGTTCGCAGGTGTTGTACAGGCCGTATTGTAGCGGATACACCGGGCTATTGTCGCATGATAATGATGCCGTTATTACATATTTTCTATATAAGGCTTTTTTACATATAGAAACACTTTTTTTAAATCGATACATTTGTCAACAAATCACTGACTGTTATTTAATTATTTTTTTAAATCAACTTTGTACAACTTTACTACAGTACTTATTTTCCCCTGAACATTTTTATATCTATATCATTATATCGTGCCGTGAAAAAACTCCTTAGTCTACCATGTTAAAGAAAACGTCATGTTAGCATAACAATTTAATATTATAATATTACTTACAAATAACTTACTGTCTTTCTAAAAGGAACATTTCAGTTCAACATAAACATACAAGTGTTTATAGTTAAAATACACATAAGGTGCTTTATTTTATTTCTAAATCAAACTTTTTGTACATTTATAAAATATACAAAACTTTAAAATATTATTTTGTGTTTAATTTTAAATGTGTACTACATAAATTCGTTTGATCACATGATAGTTGTCGTAATAAACATAAAACACCTTCATTATTTTAGATACTACATATGACGCATGGCTGTATGATGGACGAATCTGCGTTCATTCAAGTCTGTAACTATCAGTATGTATATTTAAAGAAATAAAAATATTTGGTTAGTTAGAAGAAAGACATTCTACAAAATACCTTCAATAAATATGATACATAGATGCACTCTTATCTAAATTGTAATATGTTAGTTTCCTGATAATGAAATAAACTTAAAACAATGTTATTTATTATCAGGAACTGTCTCTGCAGTGATGGACCTCATACATCAAGTTGCCCGTGCTTTGGATGGATCGCGGAACACTGATGCAGTGTTTTGCGATCTATCCAAGGCATTTGATCCTGTAAAATACAAAATTCTTTTAAATTAACTTAAACTTTACAATTCTCAGACGCAGCTTTATCCTGGATGAAATCATATTTATTGGACGTATATTAGAGGACAATTGTTTTTAAAGATAATAACAAATGTATTCCTGATTGGACAAAGATTAATGGTGGTGTTCCTCAAGTGTCCATAATGGGACCACTATTATTTTTGGTCTATATAAATTACCTACCTTGTAATGTTCCATGTAAAATAATTTTATATGCTGACGATACGACTGAATTTCTTACGGCAGAAAATTTAGATCAGCTAATTGCCATCACAAAATATTCTATGCAGAACTTATATGAGTGGTTTTGAGCTAACGTATTACAGCTTAACAATTCAAAAACGAAGGTTATATCATTCAGAACAATAAAAAGTAACAAAGCCTTTACAACTAACATTTCTTTCGATGGTTTGGATTCAGAAATCAGCAGTAGTAAATTTTTAGGAATTCTTATTGATCAGAACCTTACCTGGATACCACATATTCACATGATTGCCAAGAAACTGAGTACGGCATGCTATCAGATGGTGGTACTTCGAAACTTAATTGATTTAAAACAAAGCTAATTGTTTACTATGCTTTATTTTTTTCTTTAATGCAATATGGAATTTATTTATGGGGCATGTCCCAAGAATCATTGACAATTTTCAAAATTCAAAATAAATATTTAAGAATTATGACATTTTCAAAAAAAAAAAACATCATGTAAACCTTCATTCGATCGGTTAAAAATATTAACAAAGCCATGTCTCTACCTTTACAAAATTCCGCTCTGTTCAAAAACTAACAATTAATCATTAAATAGAGGAAAATACTGTCACTGATATGGTACAAGGTACAAAAATAATTTTACACTTCCAAAACATCGCTTGACCCTTTTTGAAAAAACATCACATTATATGGCAATGAAACTCTACAATAAGCTGCCTTTGATAATTAAAGAAATTGAAGATAGGACCAAATTTAAAAAGAGATAAAACATTTTTTACAAATAAAAAAAAATTACTCGGTTAGTGAATATTTAAATGATAAAAATGCTCAGTGACAATAATAAATAACGTAATAAAATTATAAAAAGAACATGGTAACTTTTTTGAAACTCTGTCACTTTAAACTTTCAAGGAACTTGTTCTAGTTTTAACTTTATTTTTAATTATTTGTAGTAGATCTATATTTTGACAATGTTACCTGTTTTCTAGCTGTGCTAGACCACCAAGCGTTATGTGACAATAAAGATATATTTCATTTAAAGTAGTGGAGAGTTTTATCTAAATGTCCCCGCATATTGAAAAGATTGTCTACCAAGACTAGAACTAAATTAAACTTACAAACAATGTACCTTTGGTATTGGTCACGTGGTTTTCACATACAAAAAATGATTATTGTCATCTCTTTAATTATCAACCGGTGCTTTCTGTTATTTAGGTTAAGTTAGTTGCAAGCACTTTCATTGTGGGTTGTTCGGTTAGATTCTGTTATGTTTAAATAAATATAAGTTGACGTGTTAAATACTTATAAATAGACATGTGAACTTTCTACTTCGTTTGATGATAAATCATCGCTAACAAATGTGGGGACAAATAATAGGCGCTAAAAATGCCCGAAATAAAACTATATTGAGACTTTTCATGTGTTATTAGTAAAGATAGTCACCACCTTGGGTTAAATACATAGATACAATTCATCTATATGGCCATAACCAGTTGTTTAATGTAGTTAGATGTATTTACATGAATGAAGTTCAAACCAGTAATTAAAATGTTATTCATGTAATTAATCTTGTTTATTTACTTTATTTTGATCTAATCAAGCTAAGTGTTTTATTCTGAAAGTTTCTATTGTCATATTTTTAAATTTAAACTGTATAAATTAAGAAACAATTACTTTCACATATTATCGCCATTCATTAAGCAAAATATACCATAAATGTGTAAATTAAAATATCCTAGAATTATAATATGGCTATCAGATTTCATATTAAAGGGTAATAAGGCATCAAAGAAAGCTGTGATCACCTTATATTATTATTGTATAAAAATCTAACGGTATCTGTGTGTATGTGTGTGTTACTGAATCACACAAAAAATACCGTAACGCTTTCATCTTAAATGTTGCATAGGTATTCTTAGGGTCTCTGCTTGAACATAGGCCTATATTTTTGAAATTCCATTAGGGCTCCACCTCAGGAATACCTCCACCTAGGAAGTATTAATGCAACCCTACCAATTGGACAATTAATTGTTAAAATAGTTGTTAGCTGTTGGAATAAAGAAACAACTTATATAGTTCTGAAGTAAATACCGGACCAAACCTAACCACAACCACGGTAACTAGAGAAGACGGTACGTATCACGATGAGGCTGTGTAGTAGACAGTGACGTGAAATCGCACGATTTAATTATTTGATACAATTATTGTTACTAAATCTACCAATCGCATGGAATCATTCAGCTAAAGTTATTTACCACTTATCAGCTTGAATTGTAAAGTACGGTAATTAAAATAGTAGTTTTGTGTTTGTTGTAAACATTTCACCCTTGTGACGTCATAGGAGATACGCGAAATACCTAACGTCTTCTTTCCTAGGTTTACCTTGACCACAACGCACTTTTGCATTATACAGATTCCATTAGGTACATGTTTTGTATTACTGAATGCATTAAACACAGTACAAATCAACTTAAACCCCGTACTAAGCACAGTAGTGCTAGACTGCTAGTTATCAATAATCCTAGTTCAAACCCATCCACACCCAGACACATTATTAAAACAATTAATACTATTACAAACCAGTTCAGTAGATATACCCAACATTATCCCTCCTCCCCGCTGTTTCCCCCGTCATTTCTAAATTCCTATCACATCTATAAAGAATATAACGGGAAAGAGCGCGGACGATTTAACATAATCCTGCAAATTTCTTTAAGTTAATCCAATTATTTTGTGATCATTTTCTCATGTACAGAAAAAATTAATTTTTGTTCTTAAACCATGTACATTTTAAAATAGATCAATTTTATTAATAACCTACTCAGTTTTTAAGTAACTAATTACCAATGCCCAATAAATAATAAAAGTTGTCAATACCACCGTACTTGTGTGGATTGTGGAATGGGTCAATACCACCGTACGTGAATGGGTAGTCGAGTGGGTTAATAGCACCATACGTGTATAGATTGGTGGGTGGATCAGTACCAACGAACGTGCATGGGTTGTGGAATGGGTCAATACCACCGTACGTGTATGGGTTGTGGAGTAGGTCAATACCACCGTACACGCATGGCTTGTGGAATGGGTCAATACCACCGTACGTGAATGGGTTGTGGAGTGGGTTAATAGCACCATACGTGTATAGATTGGTGGGTGGATCAGTACTAACGTACGTGCATGGGTTGTGGAGTGGGTCAATACCACCATACACGCATGGCTTGTGGAGTGGGTCAATACCACCGTACGTGAATGGGTTGTGGAGTGGGTTAATAGCACCATACGTGTATAGATTGGTGGGTGGATCAGTACCAACGAACGTGCATGGGTTGTGGAATGGGTCAATACCACCGTACGTGTATGGGTTGTGAAGTGGGTCAATACCACCGTACCTGCATGAGTTGTGGAGTGGGTCAATACCACCATACGTGCATGGGTTGTGGAGTGGGTCAATACCACCGTACGTGCATGAGTTGTTTAGTGGGTCAATACCACCGTACGTGCATGGGTTGTGGAGTGGGTCAATACCACCGTACGTGCATGGGTTGTGGAGTGGGTTAAGAGATCCATACGTGTATAGATCGGCGGGTCGGTCAGTACCAACGTACGTACATGGATTGTGGAATGGGTCAATACCACCGTACGTGCATGGGTTGTGGAATGGGTCAGTACCAACGTACGTACGTCCATAGGTTGTGGAGTGGGTTTAGAGTACCATACGTGTATAGATTGGTGGGTGGATCAGTACCAACGTACGTGCATGGGTTGTGGAATGGGTCAATACCACCATACGTGCATGGGTTGTGGAGTGGGTCAATACCACCGTACGTGCATGAGTTGTTTAGTGGGTCAATACCATCATACGTGCATGGGTTGTGGAGTGGGTCAATACCACCGTACGTGCATGGGTTGTGGAGTGGGTTAACAGACCCATACGTGTATAGATCGGTGGGTCGGTCAGTACCAACGTACGTACATGGGTTGTGGAATGGGTCAATACCACCGTACGTGCATGGGTTGTGGAATGGGTCAGTACCAACGTACGTCCATAGGTTGTGGAGTGGGTTTAGAGTACCATACGTGTATAGATTGGTGGGTGGATCAGTACCAACGTACGTGCATGGGTTGTGGAATGGGTCACTACCACCATACGTGCATGGGTTGTGGAGTGGGTCAATACCACCGTACGTGCATGAGTTGTTTAGTGGGTCAATACCATCATACGTGCATGGGTTGTGGAGTGGGTCAATACCACCGTACGTGCATGGGTTGTGGAGTGGGTTAACAGACCCATACGTGTATAGATCGGTGGGTCGGTCAGTACCAACGTACGTACATGGGTTGTGGAATGGGTCAATACCACCGTACGTGCATGGGTTGTGGAATGGGTCAATACCACCGTTCGTGCATGGGTTGTGGAATGTGTCAATACCACCGTACGTGCATGGGTTGTAGAATGGGTCAATACCACCGTACATGAATGGGTTGTGGAGTGGGTTAATAGCACCATACGTGTATAGATTGGTGGGTGGATCAGTACCAACGAACGTGCATGGGTTGTGGAATGGGTCAATACCACCGTACGTGTATGGGTTGTGGAGTGGGTCAATACCACCGTACCTGCATGAGTTGTGGAGTGGGTCAATACCACCGTACGTGATGGGTTGTGGAGTGGGTTAATAGCACCATACTTGTATAGATTGGTGGGTGGATCAGTACCAACGTACGTGCATGGGTTGTGGAATGGGTCAATACCACCATACGTGCATGGGTTGTGGAGTGGGTCAATACCACCGTACGTGCATGAGTTGTTTAGTGGGTCAATACCACCGTACGTGCATGGGTTGTGGAGTGGGTTAACAGCACCATACGTGCATAGATGGTGGGTTGATCAGTACCAACGAACGTGCATGGGTTGTGGAATGGGTCAATACCACCGTACGTGTATGGGTTGTGGAGTGGGTCAATACCACCGTACCTGCATGAGTTGTGGAGTGGGTCAATACCACCGTACGTGCATGGGTTGTGGAGTGGGTTGACAGCACCATACGTGCATAGATGGTGGGTTTATCAGTACCAACGAACTTGCATGAGTTATGGAGTGGGTTAATAGCAACGTACGTACGTGTATAGATGGATGGGTTGGTCAGTACCAACGTACGTCCATGGGTTGTGGAGTGGGTTTAGAGCACCATACGTGTATAGATTGGCGAGTGGATCACCACTTACGTACGTGCATGGGTTGTGGAGTGGATCAGTACCAACATACGTGTATAGATTGGCGAGTGGGTCACCACTTACGTTCGTGCATGGGTTGTGGAGTGGATCAGTACAAACATACGTGTATAGATTGGCGAGTGGGTCACCACCAACGTACGTGCATGGGTTGTGGAGTGGATCAGTACCCAACATACGTGTATAGATTGTGGAGTCGGTCAATATTACTGTACGTGTAAGAATGAGATGGGGAGTCAGTACCACCGTACTTGTATTTGTGAGTGGGTTAATACCACTATAGAAATAACCACTAATGCCACAGAAGCGTTCACTGCGGCTATATGAAAGTGACCTCTGTCTCTTTTTTGTCTCTGTGCCCAAACTAACAAAGAAAAAAAACTCAGTGTTTGAATAAACAAAGCGCAAATTTAACATAGTTTTTCTCCAAAATATTCTTTGGTAGTTCCATATGTGGCCTCAACCTCCATGTTATACCACCTGTAGTCACCGTACGTGTAGGGGTTGGTGGTGGGTCAATACCACTGTATAAGTAAGGGTCGGAGGGTGGGTCAATACCTTCGTACGTGTAAGGATTGGCGAGTGAGTCAGTATCACTGTACGTGTAGGGGTTGGTGGTGGGTCAATACCACTGTACATGTATTGGGACAAGATGTCGATTCTATTTAATATATAATGTTTAAATGACGTAAAGATAATTTAACTACAGTTTATATATAAGTGGAATCTACAAGCCATCGTGTGTGTACATACTTTACGACGTATCAGATGACGGTTGAAGTAGAGTGTACAAGCCATCGTGTGTGTACATACTTTACGATGTATCAGATGACGGTTGAAAAAGAGTCTACAAGCCATCGTGTGTGTACATACATTACGACGTATCAGATGAAGGTTGAAGTAGTCTACAAGCCATCGTGTGTGTACATACTTTACGATGTATCAGATGATGGTTGAAGTAGTCTACAAGCCATCGTGTGTGTACATACTTTACGATGTATCAGATGATGGTTGAAGTAGTCTACAAGCCATCGTGTGTGTACATACTTTACGACGTATTAGATGACGGTTGAAGTAGAGTCTACAAGCCATCGTGTGTGTACATACATTACGACGTATCATATGAAGGTTGAAGTAGTCTACAAGCCATCGTGTGTGTACATACTTTACGACGTATTAGATGACGGTTGAAGTAGAGTCTACAAGCCATCGTGTGTGTACATACTTTACGACGTATCAGATGAAGGTTGAAGTAGTCTACAAGCCATCGTGTGTGTACATACTTTACGACATATCAGATGAAGGTTGAAGTAGTCTACAAGCCATCGTGTGTGTACATACTTTACGACGTATTAGATGACGGTTGAAGTAGAGTCTACAAGCCATCGTGTGTGTACATACTTTACGACGTATCAGATGAAGGTTGAAGTAGTCTACAAGCCATCGTGTGTGTGTGTGTACATACTTTACGACGTATCAGATGACGGTTGAAGTAGAGTCTACAAGCCAATGTTTGTGGACATACTTTACGACGTATCAGATGGAGGTTGAAGTAGAGTCTACAAGCCAACGTGTGTGTACATACTTTACGACGTAACAGATAATATCAGATAAAGGTTGAACTATTGGCTTGACCAACTACTTATATAATCGTATGGATATATCGATAGCAACTGTAGGTAAATCAATTTGATATAAATTTGTCGTATAGCAAAAAACATATTTAAAGTGCAATTTAATTTGAGTTTTAATTTAACAGCAATTACTCTGTACATTCTTCTTATAATGTCGAGTCTACGACTTGTAGTCAACTTGATAAAGTAGCAAAGCAAATAAGTGTACAGCCAACTTAACTGTTCGAATGCTTTAGTCTAAATTCCATTATTTCCCATATTTCGTAATTACAGCTAATAGTTCTTATTACTCCTAATAGTGATAATTTTAGTCAACCGTTCTTAAATATCGATTTTCCACTGGATTTTGAAATAAGTAATTTATCAGTTATTTGTATCACTGGTTTTAATGTACTAATGGCACATTCCATTAATGTTTGCAAATCACAACAAAATTATAGAACACTAATTATGAGTCACTTCTTACAATGTTATTTTAGTAAGTAATTTATATTATAATTATTAATCTCTCCTTGAACAACAAATTTTAATATATTAAAAATATCAGTCTATATCTATATTTAAAGGTGTAAGCGCAATTAAAGATATATTCTATATAATAGCAATCAGTTCACTTAAGACCTCTTAGTGTCCATCTGTTTGTATAAGACAGGAGTATGTTAAAATACTACAATGTAGACATGTCAAACGACACAAGTGGTGTTTACCATCTCCGAGTAGAGAATCAGTCAATCAGCACCAGTGTCCGATGTATCAACCAATCAGCCTGTGACGTCACCGATATATTTGTACACAATGGTGAAATTTTTATATAAAAACATTGCCTCTGTTTCACTAAAACTGTAATTAAACTAAATAATATATTTTACTAACATTGTGAATTTTTTTAAATCTAATAATAACACATATAAATAGACACTACTAAAATGTTTATTAATTATTAATTTAAAAGTTAAAGTGTGCATGTTTTAACCAAGACATGTATTGCAGCTGTGATAGAGCCACAGTGTCGAATGACAATCCCCAGGGAAAACTCATGTACTGTTACACTGGAACACACGTTAGGATGTAGTTCCAGGTACAATGTAGCAAAGGACTGCTCCTATATATGGACATGTTTTAGTTATTTTATGAATTTCTAATATAAAACTTAGTGTGCCTTATTATTATTTAAAAGCCTATAACAGTAATGCAAAATATATTAAGTTTATCATGCAACATTTTTTTATATAAAATGTTTTAATAAATTTTTATATAAAATTCATGAATAATACTTGAAATAAAATTGTAAATTATAATTAATAATAATATAACTAACTACAAACTCCGATCATTATATATTACCTACCTGAATTCAAGCCCACTTTAAAGGCTTCATTAGGCACAACTTTTTCATTTTGTTTTTAATTAACTGTAAAAATTCAGATGGGTATCAATAAGTTCATTCAATTATTTAACATTAATATAGTAAACATTATGGTTACGTGCTCATCATGAAAATGTAAATAAATAAAAAACTATTCTGCTACTCATATCACAACACTCAATTTTATTCTTCACTACTTCCTCAGCGTATATTTTATTTTATCTTAAACTATTACTGCAATATATATATATTACTAATAAATAATTGTCTTATATTATTAAATATAATTTATTATGTAACAAATAGTTAATGATTGTAAGTGATAAGTTGATAATGTTGTTAATTGGTGTATAAAAATTGAAAGTGATCAATTCTAAAGTTATTGACGATCTATGATTAGCATTAGCAGTCTTTGGCCACTGGATTGATTTCTGAGCACTAGAAAACTTCAATGAAATTGGTCGATATCGAAGTTAGTTAAAGCCCAGCTTCCTAGGTTAGAGGTTCTCAGTTCGATCCCAATCAGAGTCAGAACAAATGTTAACCACCGGTTTGCTGATAACCACCGACTGTTCATTTTCCATACAATTAATAATATATGTAAGTAGTAGATGGCCTTAGTTTGTAACAATGACCACATTCACTCATCGCATTCATTAGAAATCCATATTCACCTTATCTAGACAATCGGCGTTTAATGAATAAATAATTAAACTTAAAGAATGTTACTTTTAAGAGCCCTTACAAAACAATTTAGCCTTTCATCATCATCATCATTTTTACTTCTGTTTCTAATGCAATGTTTAAACTTAGCCAACCGTTCTCAAACTCTATAAAGACCTGCAAACCACTTTCAACCCTACTGACTTTATTGCCAAATAGTTTTTGTATGTTTGACTATAAACGTTATTTATAAAGTCCATCCTCATATATTCTACTCTATGACTCTGTGTGACCTGGGAATTAGCTATTCCATCGTGTACGTGAGAGCAAATTGTCACTTCTACTTCAAAAGCTCCTGAGATAGGAATCAACGATACAAACGAGCGATTCCTGTATCAATCACGTCAAAGGAATATTCATATTCCAAATGTTTTACTCATACCATGTACAGCATGCTCCTCGTCTCTTCGTCTCTGAAACAAAAAGGTTTCAGTAGTAATATATCTGAGGTTTGGTTTTATACGATCGCTAACTGGGAACTTCCGTATAATATAGTGTTTTAGTCGATAGTATAGTGAATTTATTTTGTACATTTTTTACTTATATACAATAATAAACGTTGCTGTTCGTACACATCACTTGTTTTGTTCGAAGTGGTTGCAAACTTCTAAGTAAAGCTAAATGAAGTTTTATGTGACGTAGAACATTAACAGTTCACTGAGATGAGCTCAATCCAGAGTGTTAGTTAATTATTCCATTGCATAGGCTTTATAATTGTCTATTGGTTTGATAAGTTAGTTGTAAATGGAGGCAAACTCATGTAAAGGTAGATCAAGGTGTAGATTATTAACAGTGTACTTAGATAAACTATATCTAGAAGAATAGTTAGATATTCCAGTGAATAACTGTCCATATTTGGGTTCAGTTCTAAATGGCGAGAAACCCCTCTAATGAGAAACGATGGTGTAGTTCCATATGATTTAAATGACAAACTGTTCATTGAGCTATTAAGCTGAAGGCAGTGAACTTTTAGTCATCTACAGCTTGATTTACCTTAAAATAAGTTTGCTACCAATTACAACCAATCAAACTCAAAGACAATTGAGTGGACATGTTTTTGAACCCCTCTTGTTTAAGAAAGGTAAACGTGGTCGTCAGCATAATATTTTGTACCATATACTTATTGATAATGTGTAGCGAGAGTTAACAATAGTTATTAGGTTACTTTTATATAATATTTAATACATTGAAACTACTTTGTTTCCATTTAACAAAGACATGACAATTCTAACATTATTGAAACATTCAATTCTAGCCTAGAACAAATAAACTACTCAGTTACTAAATTATGTATTCAGGATACTTTTCTACTTACATGCTGCATGACTACTCTGATGCAATTTTATTTTCTCAGCACAAAAAAGTGTTTACTTGTTGATATTTTATTTATAAAAGAGAAACATGTCGCACAGAATTATTAAAGGAAAGCCCAAAGTACAATGGAAGAACATTTATGAAAAAGTACGTAAACATGCTATTAATATAAACAGTTTTACAGATAAATATTTTAAAGACATTTATATTATTTAAATGTATTTTCATACATAATATATATTCCAAATGTTTATGAAAACACTTACTTTTATTATACTATTTACAAATTTGTAAATAAAATAAAATATAGGAGTATTAAAAGCAGCGTAGCAAATAATTCACAATCCTTTTGATAATTAGATACTTAAGTTACGTTTTGATCTATTTTTCTCTTATAATATAAAATCTCTCTTAACCTAAAATAGGTAGATTGTACACGCTATCGACAGTTTACTTTAAAATGCGTTAAAGTAATGTAAAACAGTACTGAGATGGAAAAGTTTACATTTACATAATCAATCAGAAATTCGATAAGCAATTGGAAAGTTTGTTATTTTCTTTACATTGCACGTTTACATTGTTGAAGAACAACCTTCTATGTCAAGTCGCACCGTCCTTGGCTCTCTCATTTGTATCTTGAATGATAACAAAGGCCCATAGCAGGATATTAACCATTGATATTATTTTATATCTTGAGAAAGATATTCTAAAATACTTTCTCAGTACAATCTAGAGTATATAAGGAACTGTTGTGACAATTTTCACTGTCCAAAGCTTTTTTTTTTTTTTTTTTTTTTTTTTTTTTTTTTATTGTGATCAACTTTGAGTCAATGATTTTTGGTTTCTATTTCATTCTCTTATATAAGAATCAATTAAAATAAATTTCAAATTTTTACTAAATCTAAAGGTTTTGGTATTATTAGACATAACTCTTGCTAAGTTTTTATAAATACAGTAATCCAGTCTCGTGGTTTTAACATTATTTACTTTAGTAAATAGTCTTTGCCGGACTTGTGGCTCAGTGGCTAAGACTTCGGACTGCGGAGGGCATTTTCCAAGGTTCGAATCCTCACTGAGCCAACGGTCGGTACTTAACTCGTTAAATAAAGTTTACGGACAGGCTTGGAATCCCGTGTGAACTGGTGAGTAAAGTTAAAAAAAGACTACTTGCAATTTTCACTTTTACTCACACCTTGCGCGTTCTTGTTTCCTTGATAAATGACACATGACACCCATTCAATTCCTGGCATCAGAACTAATTTAACACATTCCATTATACATCTGTGGTAGTATGTTATGACTACTATAATACTCTGTATGTTTCGTGAAGGGACTCACTTATGTTAGGGTACTGTCAAGGAGAGGGTTATACAATACATCAGACAGTCATAACTGTTCGAACGTGCTAAGGCCTCATTAGGTGTGGAAGGTAATTCTAACGCAATAATTCAGTCCAGAAAATAAATGTTGTGATACATGTACATCAAGTGTGAAGGCCTTTATGCAGCGCACAATCACAGTTAAAACCTGGTAAATATTGGCGGGAATTATTAACTAAGCAATTTATTATGAACAAGGTCACTATCTTAAGAACATAATACTTTTCATGCATTACAATTGTGAAAATTCCATTCCTAATATTGAATATTTTTTACAAAAAATGGCAAATGATAAAATACCAAAGTATGAGACATTTTACTGATTATTTTTCAATGGTAGTGATGGAATAAATGCTCAGTTTCACATAACATGAAAGTTTATTAACTGGCCAATGTCATATAGAAAAAATTTCAATCAAAAGTCATAGTTATATAACTGTACAAAATTAAATTTATTGGTACGAAGACAGTCAAAGCTGTTAATGGCGACAGTTACAAGAATGTAGCGAATCAATATCATAAAATAAAAAAATTTCGCTGATTAGGGCCCTATCAATCCTGTCTCATCCATCCTCCTCCTAGGCTTCCACAAAAAAGTCCTGGAAGCTAGCCCATGTCATATTACTACTAAAACCTCAGAAAATCCCTAGAAACCCAGACAACTACCACCCCATCAGCCTTACCTCATCCCTCTCGAAACACTTTGAGAAGATCCTAGTCGCCCACCTCCATAATCATCTCAACGGACTCAACTTACTTCCAAAATCCCAGGCTGGCCTGTGTTTAGGTATCAATATGAACGACGAAATCTTCAAGGTAGTGAACTGTATTCATCGAAACTCCTATCGAAGTAAGCCTACCATCATGGCCTTCATAGGTCCACAAAATATTGACACTGTCTGGCATAACGGCATCAAAACCAAACTCCTCCAACTCCAACTGCCCCCTTCCATCATCAAGTGGATATCCAACTTCCTCGATGGTAGGACAGCCCAGGTCAGAGTAAACTTCTTGACCCTTCCAGCTGTTAGCAAGGATCCCCCAGGGATCAGCTATCCGCCCCCTCCTCTACATCTTGTATGTGTGAGATCTCCCTTCGCCCACTCTCAGGAACATCACCGACACCACTACTGGTCTCGCAAAATTCGCGGATGACACAGCCTCCTGGTGTGCCTCCCGAAACCCAGAAACACTACGTAGATGACTTACCAAACTTAATGATTACCTGACTTACTGCTCTAAATGGTGCATTAGGATCAACACTTCTAAGACCCAGCTCTGTTATTTTAACTACTACGGCAGGAAGTTCCACGTTAACCAGGAAACCCCGATCACCCTCCTAGGCAACAGACTTCCACTGACTACGACCTGCAAGTACCTGGTAGTCACCCTGGATTCCAAGCTCTCCTTCACACCCCACTTCCGAAAAGCTAAGAAGACCACCACAGCCCGATTCAAAGCCCTCCGCTTCCTTAACAACAGACACCAGGGGTCTTAGAACTTAGGCTTAAGCGGCCGGTGTCATAACTAGAATCTACAGTTTCCGGTGACAACCACGTCAAGGTACTATCTACAATATTTACAAAATGACCAGACGTTTCGCCCATACTGTGATGTGGCATCCTCAGTGGTTTCTCTGAGAGACTGTCCTCAGAGAAACCACTGCCCCACCCGCCCACCCATACACGTACAGTGGTATTGACCCACCCGCCCACCCATACACGTACAATGGTATTGACCCACCCACCCACCCATACACGTACGGTGGTACTAACCCACCCGCCCACCCATACACGTATGGTGGTATTGACCTACCCGCCCACCCATACACGTACGGTGGTACAATGGGTACAATCCCATTGTACGTGTATGTGTGGACGGTTGGGTCAATACAACGGTACGTGTATGGGTGGGTCAATACCACAGTACGTGTATGTGTGGACGGTTGGGTCAATACAACGGTACGTGTATGGGTGGGTCAATACCACAGTACGTGTATGTGTGGACGGGTGGGTCAATACCACTGTACGTGTTTGGGTGGGCGGGTGGGTCAAAGGGTTATAACATTAACACCCACCCATACACGTACTGTCTCAGAGAAACCACTGAGGATGCCACATCACAGTATGGGCGAAACGTCTGGTCATTTTGTAAATATTGTAGATAGTACCTTGACGCGGTTGTCACCGGAAACTGTAGATTCTAGTTAAGACACCAGGGGTGCTCTGCCAGAACTCTCACCTCTCTCTACTCCGCTGTCATCCGCCCAGTACTCACATATGCCCATCCAGTCCTCACCACCATCCCCCATAACCACCTCTCCAATTTTGAGAAAACCGAGCGACGCTCCATGCGCTTAGCTTATCACCTGGACCCCGACCACAGCTCCCAGGACAATTACACTCTGTTCCATATCCCCACCTTGCGTGTCCCTCAACCAACTCAATCAGAACTACCTCACCAAAGCCACTGACTTTCCCATACTGGCAGAGTACTTTACCGAACCTTACACCACTAGCCAATTCTTCACCATCCACCACCTGGTTCATGGCCGCTTTTGATCCACCACCCCCCCCCCCCCAACCACTAGACACCCTTCATACGACCCATTACTGACGCTACACTGACATAGTCCCCTCTCACCCACTCCCCAGCGCTGAGACACTTCTCATTTCCAACTCGCCCTCAGTCAGCTCACTAACAATTTTCATTTTTCCATGTTGTTCTTCTTCTGTTTCAGGAGCCATGTTTCCTCGGGACCTTTTTTGCGGATACCCAAGCTGCCTGCTTTCCTCGTGCAGTCATGATGGTTGCGATCCAACACCCTTTACCTACCTATTCTAGGCTGAAGAGGCCCTAGTGGCCTAAAACAGCCGTAGCTCTCTGCTACACCTTCACGAACTGACCGACCAACAATTGTTGCATATCAGTCCAAATGTAAGGACTAAATGTAGTGTCAAAATGTTGATTATGTTGTACGTTTCACTGAAATATTATTTATACAGAATCACACTGAAATAGTTTCTAGCTATTTATATAATTTATAGCTCTGACTGTTCTTATGCCTTAAATAAACTTTGAACCAGTTTTTGTCTAGGGACCAAACAATGCCTACAATTACTTTATTTATAAATACGAATTATGACTTTAATTATGTATGACATGAGATCCAAAAGTATATTTACCAACAATAGGAGACTACTATTCTTAATAAATACAATATATAATAATATACTTACTATTATTTGCAATGTATTTCATTACAATTAAATGAATTGTAAAGTTAACCTTACTTCTTGGGTATGAAAGAACACTAACACAGTCATATATTTTTTCTATACAATTTTATTCGTGAATTATTCAAATTCTATAAGTTCATGAGAGACCAGTAATCAGTTGAGTGGAACATCAGTTTCCATTCCATCAGTCAAAGTTGCCTCACACCATTGATCAGACCTATATTATTATCAAGGAGGAACTTGAAAACCGAAACACTCAAATATATTTAGTGTCAAGGTAATTGTAATGACATAAAATGTATAAATATAAGAACACAATACATGTTACCACATTTTTTCATAATTAAATAATTGACGTGGGTATGTTACTTTATATTCATGTACCAATATTTTCTACTTATGTAGTGAGAAAAAAAATACAAATATGAAATAAATATACTCGATTTATTGATATCAAAACTAATCTTACGTTCACATCCTTTTTCAACTCATGTAAACATTTTTCAAAATGTTCCCATTCCCCTGACAAATTTAAAATTGAGTATATATATATTACTTTCAATTACTTCCAAAATTATAGTAAAATTTCAAAATAATTTGATCATAATTTTATATTAAGCGAACTTTTACAAATCACAAAACCATCTAAAAATTCAAAAATTGTGTACTTTTTTCGATACAAAAATTATAAAAAATTATATGAGCTAAGAAATGACACACATAATAATGAGTAAAACTATATTATTTTGATTTGTCTTTGCCCTTCGTTATAATTCATTTGATGGCCCAATCAGGTATGATACGTAATGATCCAACAGCTTCATATATTTTACCACAGCTAGATGAACTAATATTTTACCAACCTCATTTCCATGCCATCTTATTGATAAGATAAAGAGTAAATTTTATATGTTACTAAAAACATACAGAACTGAAATTTGTATAGTAATGAACTTCCAGGGAAATCCTAATAATCCAGTTTTCAGAAGTTTAATTGCACTGCTGTTATTTCCTTTTAAATTACTATCCTCGACAAAGTGCAGATCTGTATACAGCAAACATGAGTTACTTTTTCATTAAAATAGCTTAATTCAACTAGTATATCTAATCATAGGAACTAGTGTTTGTTTGGACTATAAATTTACGCATTGGTGAACTAATACTTACAGTAAATACTACTTTACATGTATGGTTGGGTGGGTGGGTCATTACTTATTACAGACAGTACGTGTATGAGTAGGAAGGTTGGGTCATCACCAATGTACGGACAAAGAATAAAGAGGTTTATTGTCATTGATCATTTACATGAAATATACATTGCCATTAATTGATTTATAATAATTAATTTTGAACATACAAATTAAATAAAATTTTTAATTCTATACAATACGGACTATATTCAACAATCAATCAGAATACATAAAATAAATGAACATAGAGAAAAATTCATAATGAATAAATAATTCAAAATGAAGCAGTCCTATACAAGAAAAAATGCAATGGCTTATTACCTAAAATCTAAACATACAAGGGTTTCCAAAAATTCATTATATCATAAAAAGGATTAGCTCTTATTCATCTAAAATAGTGGTCTTAAAATACTAATTTAATCAGCTTCCCGAGCAGACTCAGGTAGTTTGTTAAAAGATTTAATACAGTAAATGTTGCAGGATTAACCAATTTTTGCCAATCTGTGTTGAGGAATCTCTAAAGGTGTTTTACGTCTAGTATTATATTGATATATGTAGTTCCTTGCGAAAATTCGTGCAGGTTATTTTTTGAATAAATTAAAACTATCAGTATGTACGAGTTAATTACAATAAGTATTCTCTGGCTAATGAAAACTGGCTTATAATGATCCATAGGACCTTTACCTGCCAATATTCTGATTACTTTTTTATGCAAAAAAGAGCATAGTGAACATCAGCAGAATGTTCCAAAAGAATACTGAAAATGGGACTGGAAAAAACAGAGTAAGGTTTACGTAAATGTTAATAATTGTGAACCAATGGATTAAGTTTCCAAAAGAGGAATATTACTCTGGAGAGTCTTGCACAGACTTCAGCAAAATGAACTTTCCAATTTAATTCGTTATCTAAACTAAAACTGATAAGTTTGAAAGATTTTACATCAAATGCATTGATTGAACTGAGAATTAAATGTTGAGTTTATTACACACAAATTTATTAGTTGTGAACCAATCAAGTACAGAATTTTGATAAATTTTCATTTGATTACAAAAATTAGCTTTTTATGAATCAGTAATAAATCACTGTATCAAGAGCATACAGGAACGTTAAATGGCAAGTCATTTATAGCTGTGTTGAACAGAAAAAGCCCAAAAACTGAGCCTTGCGCCACACCTGTAAAAAGTCCCTAAATGAAGAGAATTCACCCCTAACACTCACTTACTGCATTCTGTTCTCAAGATAACATCTCAAAATACTAAAAAAATACCTGAGTAGGGTATAAATCCTTCGATTTGGCAAATCGAAGGATAAAATTTTTACGGCAAAATAGACGGTACCTATGTAGGCTGTGTGTGTAGCCCGGCCGGTGGGCGAGGTCTGAGGTGGCGACGTCGAGGCCTTGCACTTGAGACATTTCCTGGTGCCGGCAGCCGATGTCTGCGAGACCTTGCACCTGACATTTCCCGGTTGGGTTTGGTGGGTTATGTAAAATGTTAAGGTCGACAGACAATTTTATTGATCGGTTGATCTTACTTGTTACATAACTGTTACATAACAGAACGTGAAGATCAACAACTACTGTTGTATACTTATTGTAAGTATAAATAAGTGCACTTCTAATGCTAAACTGCAGTCATGGCAGAGATTGTTGTGAAGTTTGCGCCCCGATCCAATTACCAAACGCAACGGTTGTTACGTCAGCTGAGAACCATAGCTGACAATCTGATGGTCTGGGATGAAGAAGAGGACCAGGTTCCGCCCAATACAGCGGGTAAGTACAACAATAGTATTATTTAAGAACATATATATTTAAACTTTAGATATTATAATACTTGGGCTATTCCCTTTCATCCCCACAAACTGTAAGTTAAAAGCCTTTTCCTCGTTCAATTGCTGAATGTCAGCATCTGTCAGGTTTTCGTTGAATCTCTTTGGCAGAAACAAAACCCGCTCCCCCTCTGGCGTCTCAATCTTCACCATTATTGTCTGTCCATATTTCGTCTGAACCCTTTTAGCCGACACGATTGCGTATAGTCGGTCCTTCTGAAGTTGCCTTGCCTCGACCTTTTCGGTATAATCTTGCTCCGCAAGAACAGAAAGTCGGCTAACAAGACTCATATTTCTGCAAAAAGTAACAAGACAATAATTAGCAAATTGGTAAATGTAAAGATAAGAAAACTTAAAAAATATATTTTACACCATAGCCCAACATAACAATATAATTGTATTAAAATGTGTACAATATTGTTGAGTGTTCATTTAGTAGTCTAAGCATTTAAACCGGTTAGTTACAAATTAAAAACCTCTAAAGCTGTATCCTTTAGATGATAACATATTACCAACTACATGTACAAACCCAATCACACTCACACATTTAAAACCCTAGTTAGGAAATTAGCGTAAAAAAAAAAAAAAATACATGTACTATAGTATCACTAAATATCTCTAGATGACATTGTATAAAACCGTAACTGCTAAAATGACATGAGAAAATAAAATTACAGAACACCAGTTATACAAAACAAATTTCCACCATAGTCCATTTAACTATAATTCAAGTGCATAATACTGTAAAGTTCCTATTTCATAGTCTAAGCAGCGTCTACACGTTAGTCACAAATAAAAACTTCAAATCAAAGTCATATGCCTTAGGTAAATATATCACTATACAACTATTAAATGTGTATAATACCGTTAAGTTATAATTTCGTAGCCTAAGCACTGTTAGTCACAAATAAAACTATAAATTAAAGCTATATGTCTTAGGTAAATATATCACTATACATTTTTACTACAGCCCAACATAAATTTTTAAATGTGTTAAGTTATAATATCTTAGTTAAGCACTGTTAGTCACAAATAAAACTATAAATTAAAGCTATATGTCTTAGGTAAATATATCACTATACATTTTTACTACAGCCCAACATAAATTTTTAAATGTGTTAAGTTATAATATCTTAGTTAAGCACTGTTAGTCACAAATAAAACTATAAATTAAAGCTATATGTCTTAGGTAAATATATCACTATACATTTTTACTATAGTCCAACATAAATATTAAATGTGTTAAGTTATAATTTCGTAGCCTAAGCACTGTTAGTCACAAATAAAACTATAAATTAAAGCTATATGTCTTAGGTAAATATATCATTATACATTTTTACTACAGCCCAACATAAATTTTTAAATGTGTTAAGTTATAATATCTTAGTTAAGCACTGTTAGTCACAAATAAAACTATAAATTAAAGCTATATGTCTTAGGTAAATATATCACTATACATTTTTACTACAGCCCAACATAAATTTTTAAATGTGTTAAGTTATAATATCTTAGTTAAGCACTGTTAGTCACAAATAAAACTATAAATTAAAGCTATATGTCTTAGGTAAATATATCACTATACATTTTTACTACAGCCCAACATAAATTTTTAAATGTGTTAAGTTATAATATCTTAGTTAAGCACTGTTAGTCACAAATAAAACTATAAATTAAAGCTATATGTCTTAGGTAAATATATCACTATACATTTTTACTACAGCCCAACATAAATTTTTAAATGTGTTAAGTTATAATATCTTAGTTAAGCACTGTTAGTCACAAATAAAACTATAAATTAAAGCTATATGTCTTAGGTAAATATATCACTATACATTTTTACTACAGCCCAACATAAATTTTTAAATGTGTTAAGTTATAATATCTTAGTTAAGCACTGTTAGTCACAAATAAAACTATAAATTAAAGCTATATGTCTTAGGTAAATATATCACTATACATTTTTACTACAGCCCAACATAAATTTTTAAATGTGTTAAGTTATAATATCTTAGTTAAGCACTGTTAGTCACAAATAAAACTATAAATTAAAGCTATATGTCTTAGGTAAATATATCACTATACATTTTTACTACAGCCCAACATAAATTTTTAAATGTGTTAAGTTATAATATCTTAGTTAAGCACTGTTAGTCACAAATAAAACTATAAATTAAAGCTATATGTCTTAGGTAAATATATCACTATACATTTTTACTACAGCCCAACATAAATTTTTAAATGTGTTAAGTTATAATATCTTAGTTAAGCACTGTTAGTCACAAATAAAACTATAAATTAAAGCTATATGTCTTAGGTAAATATATCACTATACATTTTTACTACAGCCCAACATAAATTTTTAAATGTGTTAAGTTATAATATCTTAGTTAAGCACTGTTAGTCACAAATAAAACTATAAATTAAAGCTATATGTCTTAGGTAAATATATCACTATACATTTTTACTACAGCCCAACATAAATTTTTAAATGTGTTAAGTTATAATATCTTAGTTAAGCACTGTTAGTCACAAATAAAACTATAAATTAAAGCTATATGTCTTAGGTAAATATATCACTATACATTTTTACTACAGCCCAACATAAATTTTTAAATGTGTTAAGTTATAATATCTTAGTTAAGCACTGTTAGTCACAAATAAAACTATAAATTAAAGCTATATGTCTTAGGTAAATATATCACTATACATTTTTACTACAGCCCAACATAAATTTTTAAATGTGTTAAGTTATAATATCTTAGTTAAGCACTGTTAGTCACAAATAAAACTATAAATTAAAGCTATATGTCTTAGGTAAATATATCACTATACATTTTTACTACAGCCCAACATAAATTTTTAAATGTGTTAAGTTATAATATCTTAGTTAAGCACTGTTAGTCACAAATAAAACTATAAATTAAAGCTATATGTCTTAGGTAAATATATCACAATACATTTTTTACTACAGCCCAACATAAATGTGTTAAGTTATAATATCATAGTTAAGCACTGGTCAGTCACAAATCCCTAAAGCTGTACATCTTAGATAATAACATATTACATACTGCTTAGTTGGTAGTCACAAAGTAAAATCTCTAGAATAAAGTCATGCCTTTTTAGATAACAACACATCACCAATCATTCATACATAACCCCCGACACAAAAAAATTAGTAGATTAGAACATTGCTATAAACTAAATACCATTTAGCTTATTCTTTAAATAACAATGTTGTGTATTTGTGTTACAGCTGCCTTTATAGCACAAGCTGTGGGGACTGTTAAGATCTATTTAAAAGAGGTGGAACCTCCTAGATCATCGTCAACACCATACAAAAGGCCTACGGCCAAAATAAAGCCCTCAAGGGAAGAAGACAAGAATAAAAGAGAAAATTAGTTTTAAAAATAAATATATATATACACACAAGTAGTTAATTTCATTACATGTAAAACCCTTCATCAAGTCCCCACCATATATGTGTGAGTAGCTTAAGTAAGCAACTATTATGCAACCTCATAGTAATCTATAAATACTTCAACTCACATCAAGGTAAACCAAAATTTTGCGTGAGTTCATGTGCAACATATTATACAAGGAAATTAAGTATATATAAAATAACAATAAGGTTAACACAATGTTCATATATAACATATGTGTAGTATAAGCTTAAAGCAAGTTAAACATAATAATATTTGTACAGTTTCTAATAAGAAAAGTGCATAAACCAAACAACCACCTTATTCCAATTCTCACAACTAATAGCAACTGTAAAAGTGACAACAAGTTACTTAATAATAACTAGCAATTAAACATATCATGTAATACAATTTCTACATAACTTATAACGAAAAATCGATAAAAAATAACTTTAGCTTATCATATTATTGTACATAACATTTTAATCTACCAAAACGCACACACCCTATTCTAACCTTACACACTAGCATCAGAAACAACAACAATTCACCCAATAACATAACTGAGAGACAAAATCGATAAAAATAACTTTAGCTTAACATATTAAATATAATATTTATGTACCAAACGCACACACCTTATTCTAACTCCATCCACCTGCATCAGAAACAATAACAATTCACTCAACCCAATAATATTTCGCAATTAAACTTATAACACAATACAATCCTTACATAACATGAAAAATATGATAAACAACGGCACTAATGTAGGTACTTAAACTAATAATTAGCTTAATATATTATTGCATACAAAACTTAATAAAAGCCTATTAAAGACACACACACATACACAGTATAACTTAAACAGTACACTTACAAAACCAAACACCTAACCCATACTATGTAAGTATTAACATTTGCAAATTGCATACTGCATGAATAGAATTACCTTAATCTACAGTTAAAATTAAAATTTGCGATAAATTACGAGATTTAAAAAAATTCCATTTAATCAATAAGTGAAGTAATTTAGCAGTAGTATTAAATAGTCGGTTCTAGTAAAAAAAAAAAGAGGCCTAGTATAAATCACAAACTTAGCCAATGGTAATTTAGACATTACGGCATGCCATTAGTTGTATTAACTACACCAATCACCCACTTACCCAAGCAGTACTGTGACAGAGTGTAGCACAACAACTGAGCCGTCTACCGAGATGCCTTCAATTTATACGTTTCTCTGGTATTGGGTGTGGTACACGTACACACACGTAGTAAACTCCCAAGTCCGAAGGATAAGCCGACGCCCAAAATCGTATAAAAGCAGCCCGTGAAACAGCTATTGGCACAGTCGCACCAGCACGATGTATCTGCTATGCGAAACGTGCCGAGAGGCCTATTTCCTTACAGAAGAGGCTAGATCCCGACACAACCTTATATGTATGGCAATTCAGCTATTATCATCCGCAAGTCGGCTTGGACAACAGTATCAGACTTCACCTCAACATCATCCTGCAGGCCTACCCATACAGTCTACTAGCAACATCACCGAGCAACCACCTGTAAAAAAGTCTTCACGAGGGCATTCCAACCACAAGAGACCATCACCCTCTTCATCGTCATCATCATCAAATCAACCAACCGCCAAGAAACAAAAACAATTACCAAAGGCTTCTGCATCTGCAATTGCTGCTGCTGTGGCATCATCATCATCCGCCACGCCAGAACATCCACCCAAGTTGCACTGGGAGATAAAGAAGTTCCTTTCAAGCGCAAAGGATTACACCATTAAAAATACAGATTGTTATTACAAGGACCTCGCATCTTTTCTACACGCTACACATCCTCTACTGATGAAACTTCTTACCAACGAAAGTTCTGCACACGGTACATCTGTTAAGTATAATATTGTAGTCGAGTGTCTCTATGATCATCCAGAGGATATACAAGACATCTTTAATTTCAAGACCTCTACAAAAACCATCCACTCCAAGGAAAATCTGGAAGACATGCTGCAACAAGATGCCGAGAAGTTGATGCTAGAATCGTCAGAGGCCGAGTTAAAGGGCAGTGGCTGGGGACTAGTGGCACCAACTTCGCTTACTTTACACGTAAGTTTATTTAGTCATTTAAAGCCTCCTGGGAAGAACACTAGTGTACTTCCAAAAAAATCAGATGTAGAAAAGCTACAATAAACATTCAAAATAACGATGACAAATGTTTTATGTACTGTTTACTGGCAAAATCACTCCCACAAAACGTAGACTATGACCAGGTGAAACTAGATGAAAACTCTTTTACTCAGGTAGAAAACAAATATAACTTTGACGGTTTACATTTCCCTTTGTCTCCATCTCAAATCCACCTCTTTGAGAAACGCAACCCGGGGTGTAGTGTAAATGTGTTTGAAGTGGGCTCAGACTATCAAATAGCTCCGTATAGAATAGCAGACCGAGAACTAGATGATCATACAGACCTTTTGTGGATAAAAAACAACCAAATGTCACACTATGTGCTCATCACGGACTTTGGAAAATTAGTTATACCTCAAGTGGCTAAAGGATCGAATAAAATTACTGTTTGCAAACGGTGCTTTTCATACAGAGAGTCACGAAATTGTAGTAAATCATGGTTGGTTGAACATACCTCTTATTGTGAAAACACAAGCCGTGTCAGGTGTCCCTTCCACATATAAACGACAATCAACTGACGTTTACAAACTTCGAGACTCAGATTCCAGTACCTATAATAGTAAGTGCTGACTTTGAGGCTACGCTACTGCCTACAGCAAGTACTGACAACGCATATCAAACGCATGAACCCAACAGTTTTTGCACACTTGTAAAGTCGATACTACCCGAAACATTGCTAAGTGAGTTTGGTATATCAACTTTGCCCTACTTGAGACGATCAAACAATTCCGGTCAAGAGTTTTTTACATATAAAAGACTTAGCTCAACGTGTAGAAGTACTGTATAACCGTAAACTTCCAGTAGTTCCATTGACTAAGGCCGAGGACGAGCTTCACAAGTCGAAAACTAACTGTGACCTCTGTGAGCGGTCTTTTAACGAGACTTCGGAAGAGTACGGTGGAAAAACACTGGACCATTGCCATATAACAGGTGCATACAGACACACATTATGTAACCGTTGCAACCTACGTTGTCGTACACCTAACTTCATACCAGTGTACTTCCACAATTTTAGTAACTATGATCA
The DNA here is from genome assembly GCA_035578905.1 of Stictocephala bisonia. Taxonomy (NCBI): domain Eukaryota; kingdom Metazoa; phylum Arthropoda; class Insecta; order Hemiptera; family Membracidae; genus Stictocephala; species Stictocephala bisonia. The sequence continues at coordinate 23,605 of JAQJVL010002762.1, read as the reverse complement.
GGCCTTTATTTTGAAAAATCTCAACGTATTAGGAGGGTGTGAGGTAAAAGTAATCCCCTCAAACAGCGAAAAGTACATTTCTGTTTCTGTTCGAATGGGTCAGATTTGGATACGGTTTTTGGATTCTTACCGCCTGATGTCCGCCAGTCTTGCAACTTTGGCCGATGGACTGACTACTGTGGAATTGGTAGAAAGCTCCAAACTAGTACAACCTTCTCAAGTACACCTGATCAGACAGAAAGGCCTGTATCCTTACGACTATGTGACGTCTTCAGCCGTATTTGATGAACCTCGACTACCCTCGCGTGAAGCGTTTTATAACCGCCTCAATGATGAGCACATAAGTGCAACAGACTATGACAAAGCTACCACCGTTTGGAATAGTCTAAATATGAAGACATTTGGTGACTATCATGACTTCTATCTAAAATTAGACGTATGTCTGCTGATGGACGCGCTGGTCTCTTTCCGTAGCGCTTGTTTAAAGTCATACAAAATTGACTGTTGCCATCACTATACGGCCCCAGGTTTAGCATTTAGCGCAATGTTACGGATGACAAAAATGTCACTAGAACTAATTACAGACTCTGATCAAATGCTAATGATTGAATCTGCTATAAGAGGTGGGCTAGTGCAGTGTAACTTGCGCTATGCCAAAGCAAATAATCAATTGTTGGAAGATCAGAGTGACTTCAAACCTGACAAACAGACCACTTACCTATTATACTTAGATTGTGTGAACCTATATGGCCACGCGATGACCTCTCCATTACCGTACGGTGACTTTAAATGGACAGACACAGTGCCTGACTGGTCTTCATTACCAGTTGACTCACCGTACGGCTATGTATTGGACTGTGATGTAGAAATTCCCGTATCTGTACATGACAAGCTGCAAGATCTACCCTTGATGCCTGAGGTAATGGTCCCTCCGGGAGGTAGAAATAAAAAGCTGCTTGCTACACTTTACAACAAAAAGCGGTACGTAGCTTATTACACTGTGTTCCAACAGGCCGTACTTCTTGGTCTGAAGGTGACCAAAGTACATCGAGCTCTTCGCTTTTCCCAATCTTCGTGGATGAAGAAATTTATTGAATATAACGCAGCCCAGAGAGCTAATGCAAGTAGTGAATTTTTAAAAGCATTTTACAAACTGATGAATAACGCTTGCTATGGCAAGACAATGGAGAATGTTCGAAACAGAGTGGACATTAGAATTGTTACCACGGACAAACAATATCAAAAGCTTGTACGCCAAACTCGTTTTGTTGAGAGAAAAATAATATCAGAAAATGTTGTGGCTGTGCAAATGAGGAGAAATAATGTCAAGATGGACAAACCCATTTATGTTGGAATGACCGTATTGGATGTTTCAAAGGTACACATGTACCAATTTCACTACAGTGTAATGCAGAATCATTTTCAGGAACCAATTGGTAAGATTGAATTAGCCTACATTGATACTGATGGCCTTATCTACTACATTACCACAGAGAAAGACTTACACGCCTTGATGTTAGAACCTAGTTTGTCTCAACACTTAGACAGATCAGTATACCCTGATGATCATCCACTTAGAGACGATACAAACAAGGGTAAGATAGGTACATTTAAGGATGAGTGTAAACATCGCGTTATGTATGAATTTGTAGGCCTAAGACCTAAGATGTATGCTTACCGTTTTAGCCCTACAAACAATACAGAAAAGCTGCGAGCAAAAGGCATTAAGGGTAGTTACGTGGAAAAGAGCATACGATTTTATCACTACAAAAGTACATTGTTTTCAAATGATGTTTGTGAAAAGGCTCACTTTAACACTATCCGTAGCAAGTCGGGACGTTTAGTTTCCACAACTATAGTGAAAAAGTCTTTGTCGGCTGAAGACGACAAAAGACAGATATTAGATTGTGGAATACGTACCCTACCCTACGGACACTACACACTCGGTGAGGAGGACACCACTGTTGATACTCACTATGATTAGACAACCACAAGGACTATTTGACTTGGCCTCACTAGCTACTTGTAACGCTTTTGACATCTCACTAGACGTACCTAAAGAATTCGACTTGTTACCTTTACCTATTCAAAGAACCCTAATACCAAGACTAAAGAGAAAATGGATGCGAGAAACTGTACTGCCAGACGACCCTTACACTTACGAGTACCGCTACCATGAACTAAGTCTACTGGACAAAGAGGAATTTGTAATGATAACTAACCATCCACTCAACATTTATCCAGACTACTGGCCCAGTCCATACAGTCATTACTCGGCACACATGTACTTTGAACACTACGAATTCAGGATCAACAACTGTGACCCACTATTGCTTTGTCGCAATTGTTTCCTAACATGTTGCTCCCCACAAAACGAAAGCTGGTTGGACATAGACTACGAAGACTATTGGAACAGTAAAAACTGGACATTTTACAATGTAACACGACACTACGTAACAAACAATCCCAGGAGGCTTATAAAACGAACGTTACGTTCTAGACGAGGTTGGTGTGATTGGTGTGTGTTGACCCCACTTTTTGAACTGTACGACTATGACAAATGTTGTGCCAACACTCATATGCACGATATGGACGATACGGATGAGGACACCGACCATGGAAGTGAATCTGAATACTATGACAGCAATCAAATATATGACGCTTACGTACACTAACAACACACACCAATCTTGTATAAAGTGTAAATATAATTGCATACTCGCTTTCCATGTACAAAATCTTTCAAAAAAAAAAATACCTTTAACTAAATTTGTTTATCACATGTATTTCAATGTATTGTTACTTCTAAACATATTCTTTCTTTCGTCTTCTCAGTTAAACTCTAAACCTATCAATAATTCTAATTTAGACCAATTTGTAAATAAGACTGAAAGAATTATTTTCCAACTTAAATATTTAGGTTTACATGTTGTATACTTGCTTTTATGTACATAGTCTTTGTTAGAATTGATATTTTCTTAAATTGACATTTAGCTTTAATACACCATGAAAAATTACCTTTAACTCAACTGTTTGATTATTTGTATCCGACGTATTGTTAAACGTTTTTTCTTTCATTCTCCGTGAAACTCTAAATTTGTTATGATTTTGATCAATCTGTAAATGTGACTTTATTTTTTCAACTTAAATGTCACACTCAGGTTTACATGTTGTATACTTGCTTTTATGTACATAGTCTTTGTTAGAATTAATATTTTCTTAAATTAACATTTAGCTTTAACACACCGTGTAACATTACCTTTAACTCAACTGTTTGATTATATGTATCCGATGTATTGTTAAACTTTTTTTTCTTTAATTCTCCGTTAAACTCTAAATTTGTTATGATTTCAATCAATTTGTAAATGTGACTTTATTTTTTCAACTTAAATGTTACACTTAGATTTACTTGTTATTTACATCGGATTAATAGCATTGTCAATAATTATTAGTATTAACTTTCCTGCTCTACCAAATGTAAATAAGTGAAAAACATTTACTGTAAAATTTTACTATGTAAGTACTTACCTTGCTAATAAATTCTTGCTTTTTACCACATTTACAAAATCTTCTTCTTCCATCAACCTTACTACACAACGAGGTATATGGAAATAATCAATAAGACAAAGTTTAAGAATAAGTTATTTTATTGTACAAAGTAAAGTAATTAGTTGTTACAGTATTTTAGATTGTTAAGTACAAAATCTATTAGGTTAGAAACACAATAGCGTCGCACCTCTGAATCTATCCACATCGATGTAGCAGTAGATGGTGACCAGTAGTTGTCATCGTAATCGTCTGAAACAGCAGCCGCTACTTTTAGACGTTTTTCGTCGAGATCTTGCAGGAATTTTGGCAGGTCGTTTGACACTTGTTGTATTACCTCAGGGCTTAGTGTACCACTTCCACCTCTGACATTAGGTAATGGCTTGTACCTACGGGTAAAGTAACGTCCATAGCGATGTACCAATTGTTGAACTATGGGCGACCATTCGGCTATGACTGAGCGATATGCTTCTATGCAGGGAAACATACGTTTGAGAGCCGACCATCCAGCGGAGGTAAACGGAATCGGTTGTGGATTGGCTGACATCAAAGGCGTTGGTGGCTCAGTGATGGTTTGTCTAAAGTTGCGAACCACCAAACTCGTATCCGTTGTTGCCGCCGGCTCCAGACATATGCCGTTCAAATAGAGTGGATAGAATCGTACGCCTTCTTCAAAGAAGCGGTCTACTGTGTTCAGTACAGCACTACTGCGTAGTCCAATCAGGTCTTCAAAGGTCAGGTTGGCGTGTTGTTGGCCATTTACGAGGTAGATAGATGGATTGTAGTCTCCAGCACACTCAAGACCGACCACTGCGAAAGCTTCTGCGGCTACCTTGTAGGCTTGACGTAAAAGTAGACGTGGTTCCCATGGTTTTGGTGGCGGCGGTGGCGGCGGTGTTTGGTGCTTGTAGGTGTAGTAGTTCACTTGAGGAGGCAGTGGTGGTGGTGGTGCAGGTTGAGCATTGTCATCTGTAAGCGTTGCTAGTAACATTTCCACATCCATAACCGGTGATGATGATGATGGTAGTTCGACTGCTTTACTTTTGCGACGTTGTTTCACTACTTTGTTCAAATCTTTGCGTGCTGCAGGCAGTGTGCGTGGTGTCTGATCCATGACTGACGCTAGATCCCCTCATTGTGCTCAGCAGACCGTCAAGGCTGCCGACCAGACAACCTTGAGCTGCTGCAGACATGTTCAAGCAGGTATAACCACGCCCTAGATGACCTCACCAGTCAGCCTTGGTATGAGCTGCTGCAGATATTCCTCTAAATCTATTTCTTGTGCTAAACGTTTTACAAGCTCACGTAAACGTACTTCTAACCAAAGTAACTGATCAGCCAAATCTGTTTTGCTAACATAAAATTGTTCTACATAACCTAGTAATCTATCAGTATCTTCAGCCCGTAACTCCCCCTCCTTTGGCCGCTTAAGCGGGTGGCCAAATTTGTCTATTAATGCTCGCATGAAAGTGACAATGGTCAGTGAGAGACAGTTATTTTATAGTTTGATCTTGTTTGAGAATCTCTTCTTCAAGCACTCTTCTTAAATTCAATTTTAAATTCTCGTTTCCAATCGCGTCTGTAATAGTCTTGACAAGTGTACGTAAACGCTGTTCTAACTGCACAAGTTTATCCGATAGTTCGCTACGACTTACGTACAGTTTTTCCAAGTAATCTCTGTCCACAGTCTGGGTACTGACTGTACGTAGTCCACTTGGCTCCTCTTCCTTCCCTTCCTCCTCCTCCTCCTCGTAAATAATGGACATTGAACGTCCAAACTTGTCGATCAGATAATGCTGTTTCATTGCAGAATATAGACTGAATATATTACTAGCCTACGTTGCATTATATCCAACTGCGGCTGTTCATACCAAGCCACTTAACGTACATTCTTTTTCCTTTTCTTTTGAGGATTTTTTCCACTAAATATGTGTCTGGATAGTTGGTTTTCTGCAACTCTGCCTCGTAAAAAGCTCCTTTAATATCATCACCTTTTAAGTCGCGCAAATAGTAGACTGGAGGTCTAGTGGGTTTCACTCGATAAATGGTAAAGAGTTCTGTACTCCAAGATGGCGTGTATCCCTTATTAAACAGTGTCTTGTACTTTGATACTCTTACAGTATCATTGATTTTGAACTTCATTTTATGGGGAACAGATCGAGGGTTTAGTTTATTTTTTAAGAGTTTTTCATGTTTTGCTGTCACGTCTTTAGGTCGCATTCCAGTAGACCTGTGGACTCTCGCGTTGTATAGCTTTAAGAGTTGTGGCAGTGTTGCTAGCCACTTGTAATTTCCCTGTAAGCTAAACTGCTTCCAAAGCCATGACTTTAAGGTTCTGTTAAAACGTTCCACTACAGATGCCTTCAAGTGTGTAAACGTGCTATATAGATTTATACTATGATCGTTCATCAAGTTGCGAAACTCTTTGTTGTAAAACTCTGTACCATTGTCACATTGTAAATTGGCTGGCACCCGAGGGTGACTTTGTTTCAAAACTGTTCGCATGGCGGCCTTTACGCTGCTTCCTTTTTTATCACGGACCGGTACTGCCCAAGCGTACTTAGACAATACATCAATCACAGTCAATATGTACTTGTTACCTTTGTTAAAGCGAGCATAAAAATCCATTTGACATAAGTCCGCCTGCCACAAATCATCAATACCCTTGACGTAAACTTTGCGTCTGGTAAAATGTTTTCTGGCCGGCTTGTGCAACTCGTTGATAATGCCTCTTCGAGCAACTTCCATTGTCTGCCACTTTAAGTTATTCAATTATTCTATTTAAACGCAACAAGTTTACTATGTGTTCAATTTCCTCGTTATGAGCGGTGTGGCCGGCTTTTTGTGACATTATGAGTAGTCTAAGTCTGTTTACTAGTTTGTTAACATTAAACTGCACAATACCTTTACCAAGTGAACCTTTTGCTTCCCCCTCCTCCTCCACCTCCTCCTCCTGTACTTTTTCCTCTGTCTTTTGACGCGTAGGAAATAGGACAGAGATTACAGACAGGTACTTTTTACCTTTATTGCGGTTTACTGGCTTTTCGGCAGAATACATTTGCCGATGCGCGTTTGTTAGCTTTAGGATTTCTCTGTATGCATTCAAATCGTCACCGTCAAGTAGATCCTTGTTTGGCTTTTGTTTAAACAACAGTTCCAACAAGCCGATTGTAGCTTTGTACTTGCGGTTTCGCACAATGACTTGTAACTTTTCGAAAGCAATCTTGGAATTGCCAATTACAGTTCCTCCCCTACCATCTGCTCTTACACCGTACGTACTATCGAGCTGGGTACGTTCTTTTGGGTCAGATAATTTTTTCAAGTATGCCCGTACAATAGGTATTACATCCACATCCGTCTGCGTCGATGTATCCATAGTTTTGTTTAAATCTTCCCCATCTTCTTCTTCTTCTCCTTCTTCCTCTTCAATCTTTGCTTCCTTTTTTATCTCCTTTTTTACACTGAATGGTGGCGGTGGTGGGACGTTTTGTAATGCTTCCTGTACAGTTTTCTGTAGCGGCAGTACAATCGGCTTGGCCTTTTCTTCAAAATACCGTGTCATATCGTCAGTGCTGCGCAACAGATCTTTATATTTCTTTCGTACCGCACTAGTCATTTTGATAAGTTCCTCCTTTACTTTTCGCTCTCGATTAAGTTCTTCGACACGTCTGTTCATTGTGCTAAAATGAGCCAAGCACGCGCTCTTTGGTCCTTTATATATCGCTAATGAACGTGTCTAAACCGCATCTGTAGCGACCATTATTCTTTTCACAGTCCTTGTTGATGGTGACAAATCCGTAGGGCGAGTTGCGTTCCCAGCACTCTTTGCATAGTTCTTTAAACTGATCAAAGGTCATGTCGCCATTTACATGATCGCTGTACACGTGTTTCAAGTTCAGTTCGTCCTGTTTGAACAGCATAATGAGGTTCACATTGTCTCGCAATAGGTGTTTGGGTAGGCGTGCGTACGTTTGAGTAAGGTAAAAAGAATCCGTGTTCATATGTCGACCCATGCTAAAGAAACGTTTCATTTGCTCTTGACTTCCATCGCTGGCTACATCATCAAATATGATCACAGAATTTGGGCGCGAAGTGTCAAGCACATCTTTACTGTCGCTGTATGTAAAGTAACCAATTTCCGGTATTAGTTTGAACATTTGTGCCAACAGTTGATATTTCGGCTGTTGTAATGATTTGCTATACACGTACAGGTTGGCAAACTTAAGGCCCAAAGGGTCAACAATTAGTCTGTACATTAGATTAGTCTTGCCACAGTTAGATGGTCCACATATGACGCAACGAATGCTTGCCAGCAACAGTGGTCCATGTTTGGAGGTGGACTGCTTCTTTTTTAGTAAAGCGTCCAGCACATCGGTGTTTATGGTGAATGTAGTACTTTGCTTTTTGAATTTCATCGTTACACTGATTTGCAAGGATTGGTGCCACTCCTATATAAAGAGCTAGTCTTGTGGAAGTCGTTTCATTATGAGAAAACCGCGCTACGGAGGCAGAGGGCTGATTAATAGCATAATCGACAGGCTTCCTTTTGAACTGAATTTAAGCGGTTATAATTTTGTGGTCCAGGCACAAGGCTCCAGGAGCGTTTAGCAAGAGGTGACCGAGGTATTAACCCGCTAGACGAGGCGTGCAAAGAGCACGACATCGCTTACAGTCGACACAAGGACTTGGAGTCACGACACAAGGCGGATCGCATATTAGCAGATAAGGCTTGGAGCCGTTACAAGACGAAGGACGTACCGTTTGGGGAAAAGGCAGCAGCTTGGTTTGTAACAAACGCTATGAAGGCGAAAACAGCGATGGGTAGTGGTATAAGGAGAAGGAGACCGAAGAAGAAGGGCTTGACTTTTGGAAAGATAGTCAGCCACGCCAGGGCGGCCGTACGTGGTTCTGGAATTGCTAGAAAGGACAACAGCAGCAGAACGTTAAAACGTACAGCGCAGATAGCCTTGAACGCTATTGCGCGGCTAAAGAAGAAACATGGTGGTGGCAACAACTACTTTAGGAGAATGAAAAAGGAACGTGTCTTGGCGTTGCCGAAAAGTGGAGGGGTTCTACCGTTACTGCCGATATTTGCTGGCCTTAGTGCTATTGGCAGTTTGGCAGGAGGTGCCGCCGGAGTGGCCAAGACCATTGCTGAAATTAAGGATGCTTCAAAAAGGCTGGCAGAGCATCAACGTCACAATGAGACTATGGAAGCGATTGCTTTACGACGAGGTAGAGGACTCTACTTACAACCGTACCGAAAGGGTCTTGGTCTCCACATGACACCCTACTCAGCGGTGCGAAAAAACTATTAAAGTTGTTGCCCGACCGTGCGTTGTACGACAAGGATTTGACGTTCTACGCTCAGCTCTTTGCAATTCCTAATTTTAGAGGAGTTTTTATGCGGGATGCTTTGCCATTACGACCTTGGAAAAATGAGTCTACCATTGTGAATCTTGACAGCAGCAGTGGTGCTGGCACCCACTGGGTCTGTTTCAAGAAAAAGGGCAATCGAGTTGATTACTTTGATAGTTACGGAGATCTGCAGCCTCCAGTAGAAGTGCAACGCTACCTAAAGGGCAACTTCATATCTTACAATCGTACTGACTACCAGTCTGTACACACAGAGAGCACGATTTGTGGACACCTATGTTTAGCATTTTTACTGACCTAATAAATTGCTTATTAACCCATGTTTGCGAGTGTTTTACTCAGTCATGTCTCTGACGCTTACTTTCAGCGGAACAAAGTCGGAGCTTGGGTCGGAATTTTTTCCACCCATACATTTGCCTGGTGATGACGACGTTTGGGAAGTGGGTCTACTTAGTCTTGAGACTTACAACTCAATACCTAATGTGGACAGTACAAACAATCTACTTCACTATGGTGGTGCCGATGGTGGGGTGCTTTCTATACCAGAGGGTACGTATAGTGTTGATCAGATTTCAGCCTATATACAGGCTGAACTGAGTAAGTTACCCAACAGACCTGTCGTACGAATAACCGTGAGCAACAGCACTCTCCAAACGAGCATCAAGTCCTCGGTTTTAGTGGACTTTACAAAGGAGAACTCGATTGGTGGGTTGCTGGGGTTTAAGAAAGAGGTTATTAAACCCGGTCAGGTAGCTACAAGTGGAATGGTGGACATTTTTCGGATCAACACGATTCGTGTTGAATGTAATATTGCCACCGGTTCTTATGTTAATGGAATGCGGGCCCATGATATTTATCAATTCTTTCCCACCGTGCCGGCCGGCTATAAATTGGTAGAAACCCCGAGTCCAGTCATTTATGTACCTGTCACCGTGCATAATATTGACAACGTAACCCTACGAATTATTGATCAAGACGGTAAATTGGTGAATTTTCGTGGAGAACGTATTACGATACGGCTACATTTAAGGAAGCAGCAGTAATGGGTTTCGTTTATTGGAGTAGGAAGCCAACCTATTTAATGGCGGCGCGCAAATATAAGTTTACTAGTGACAATCGATCTGTCAAACGATTAACACGTTCAAATCGGAGATTCTTGCAATCCCTAGGATATACTACCATTACATAATGAATGATATGTTGGACATTATGCAGAGTGTGCCGTTTGATGATACGGTCACACATATGGAGTGGCATACTCATCTTCCCTACGCTTCAATGACTTTGAACAATAATGATGAAATACGTATACCAATACAGCAGCAGGATTTGTGTGTAATACCATCCCTCTCTTATCTATATGTTGAGGGTAAGCTACTTTTAAGCGATGGCAACGCTACTGCCGCAACAAAGTTTGTCAATAACGCAATAGCTTTTCTCTTTGACGAGATGCGGTATGAATTGAACGGTGTAGAGATTGACAGGGTGAAGAATCCTGGTATTACTACTACACTAAAGGGGTATGCGTCACTGAGTGAATTGGAACTGAAGAGTACCGGATGTTGGGCCTCTACGTCTGCTAATCTGCAGTACAGGCTTGATGAAGATAATGTTGACAAGAAGGGGAACTTTAGCTTTTGTATACCTCTTAACCGACTTTTTGGTTTTGCCGAAGATTACAAGAAGATTATGGTGAATGCACGCCATGAACTGGTATTAATTAGGTCTTCTGGTGACAAGAATGCTGTTATGTGGGATAAGGACTCACCAACTGCCACTGTGGAATCCATTAAGGTTAAGTTGGATAAGTTAAACTGGCGAATGCCTTACGTAACTTTAAGCGATAAGCAGCGTGTACAGCTGCTAAAGTATTTGAGTCGAGGTACTAGCATACCTGTGGAGTACAGGTCATGGGAATTGTACGAGTATCCGGCGCTGCCAAATACTTCACGGCAAACGTGGGCTGTAAAGACTGCTTCTCAACTGGAAAAACCAAGGTATGTGATCGTGGCTTTTCAAACGGGCCGAAGAAATGAAATGGAAAAGAATGCTGCTCACTTTGATCATTGTGATTTGACCAATTTAAAATTACATCTTAACTCAATCTCGTATCCGTATGATGATTTAAAACTAGATTTTGGAAACAATCATTACGCAGTTTTGTACGACATGTATACTCGTTTCCAAGAGAGTTATTATGGAACAATTACGCGCCCACTGTTGAGCAGAGAACTGTTTAAAAGAATCGCGCCTATTGTAGTGATCGATTGCTCTAAACAAAACGAGACCTTGAGATCCGCACCTGTTGATATACGCATTGATTTTGAAGCGGCTAACCAGTTTTCTCAAAACACCTGCGCTTACTGTCTAATTATACACGATAAATCGTTTACCTACGATCCCTCTACAAATCTTGTTCGCAAGCTTGTTTAGGGGGCGTGGCTTAGTGCTATAAATTGGTGGGCTGAGGTTGTGCTACAGTCAGTGTGGCAGCAGCAGCATCATGGTCAGGAAGGCAGTCATCGACTTTAGCGCTTTTGCCGCCCAGGACGGTACGTCTATAATTAAGGAGCTCTCCATTATGGACGTTGACACAATGTGTGTTCAACACTGGATCTTTAGACCACCAAAAGAAAACACTCCTTCAGGCTGGAATGACACTGTGCGCCGTAACCGGTGGCTAAGTAAACACTATCACGGGCTGGATTTTGATGCTGGATTCACTGACTACAAGATGCTGGGTGAGGCGCTGCAAAGCACTTGTGCTGACATAGAACTACTCTACACGTCGACTCTGGAAAAATCAAAGGTACTGGGGCGACTGTTTGACAACCGGCGTGTTGTGTTCAGTTTGGAGGAATTGGGATGTCCACGTTTGCCAGAGAAACTAATCCCGACTGAGACCAGTGAGGAAGAACTAGAAGACCCTCCGTGTCTTTGGCATAGCGTCTACGCTTCTGGATTTAACTGCACACAGACTAATGTTAGCAAAATGGCGTCTTGGTGTATGGAAAACTTGTCCAAGATCGACATGACTGAGGTGTCGGTGCGTGAAAGGACATTCACTGATTGGAAACATACGACGCCCACTCCTCGACAGTTGGCCGAACATGGGTTTGTAAGGATTGCCGACACTGTGGACAGCACAAAGTGTGTTTATTGTGGAGTCATTTTATTTAGGTGGGAACCTTATGATGACATAGCTCATGATCATGAGTTCAACTCACCGTTCTGTAAGTACGTTCAGTACAGGCGGCAGAAGTCGGAAAAGGAAGCGGAGGAGACCTTTTTAAAGCAGCCCAAACAGGTCTGCGATATTGAACTTGTCAAGTTATGCAATGCTTGACATTCTCCAATCCTCTAGTCACCGCAGTACATACTATATACGAAGAAGACAGAAATTCCCCATGGATTTTTGTTGCTGCCAACCGAATCAGGTTTGAAGCTCGCATTGTGAAACTGACGTCACTCCTATCAGCAGTCATCGAACGTAAATTAACACATATAGCGAATTGTACAAAAACTGATCACAGCTCCTGTAACTTTTCAAAATAAATGTATACTACTTTATTCATCTTTTTTTCTTTCTTTATTCCCATAACATGTTTTCAGACGAACATATTGCGCTAGACTTCAATCTCACGGACCACCCATCACCTCGACAAGTGCAAGAACTCGACGTCGCCACCTCGGACCTCGCCCACCGGCCGGGCTACACACACAGCCTACATACCGTCTATTTTGCCGTAAAAATTTTATCCTTCGATTTGCCAAATCGAAGGATTTATACCCTACTTACCTGTTATACCATAAAACTCAAGTTTACTGATTAAAAGGTCTTTGAGACATCAAACATGAGCACAGAGACAACTTCTCCTCTATCAAAGCCTCTTCAATGACCCTTTTAACTGCAAGAGTTATAGATTTCTTTCTTCCAAGCCAAAACTAGCTTCAGAAAGTAAATAGTTTTATTAAAAAAAATATTAACTTCATTAAGAATTAAATAGCCAAATATTTAAGAAAATTTTCCTAATTATACTGCACTACAATTATGTGGCTTAGTTTCGTCACCTTTTTTTACAATTGGTATAATCTTGGACATCTTCAAATAGTCTGGAAAATAACCATTATTTAAACATTCATTTTAAATGTTTTCAAATGGTTCACGGATACTATGTATGATCTTCTTCAAAACGAAATTGCAGAACTACTAATATTCCGTAGACTTTGAATTTGAAAATTTTTCAACTTTCTGAATTGTCTCTTCTTGTGAAATGTTTGTTTCTTGGATCCATAAGATCAACAGTAGCCCTATGATCCATATTGTTAAATTGACTTCCCAACTCTGAACCAGAGTACTAAAAATAAGAATTTAAAGCATCAGAGTCAAGTAATGATTCAATAATGGATATGGGTAGGAGGGTGGGCCATCTCCATTGTACGTGTATGGGTGGGAGGGAAGGTCATCACCACTGTACATGTATGGGTGGGAGGGAAGGTCATCACCACTGTACATGTTTAGGTGGGAGGGAGGGACATCACCACTGTACGTGTATGGGTGGGAAGGAGGATCACTACCATTATACGTGTTTAGGTGGGAGGGTGGGTTTCACTGATCAATGTTCAGCTATATCAGATTTAAAAAGTGGTTATTAAAGAGAGTTGGGGCAGTAAGATTGAGCATGATTATGGCACGTACGCTCTGATTATGAGAATAAAGGTCAAAGAAAGATGTATAATTTTAGATTTGTATGTAACCTTATAGCATTATAATTATTATTTTTCAAACAATGCTATGTACTATTTTTTATGTGAAATTAATCTACAATACATTTAAGAATGATTTAGTAAACATTGAATGTTTACTGGATGTATATATATATGTATACTATCGAACGTTATCCTTTAACAGTTCATCAAATAGATTAACTTTCTATAGATAATGTGGTTTAAGACACTTCCTTATTTCGATACATTTTCATTAAATAAGCTTCTATTCTGAGAAGGAGAAGAATAACAGGATAGTGATATTTTCAGTCGAACGGTTATAAGCTGTTGTCTCAACTCGTGTAACAACGCTCTGTTAACAAAGGATTTGAGTCTATTCTACTGTCGTGGGTTGGACTTTGGCTTTTTTACACTTTTGAACAAAGTTGCTGGCCGATATATCACATTCATAGTATTTATAATATTGTAAGGTTTGTAATTTAGTAATTTAATATAAAAATCTAAATACAAAATTAATTTAAAGCAACTTAAATAGAACCAATGACACACTAAAGCTAAAGATTGCCATGAAATGTATTGTAGTTTTCATAATGGTAATGATTAAATTGTTATATTTATTAATTCAATACAAATTATTGTTGGAATAAAAGTTTAAGTTGAAATTTCATTTTAGATTGTAGTGGTGTTTTCAGATCTAAAGAGATGTAATCAAATGTTTACAATTCTAACGACATTTTATTTTAGTAAAGACAACAATTATTTTAAAATAGTTTTTTTGTTTTAAAGATTAATTATTTCAAGAACTAACAAGATTTATATTTCTTAATGAAAGGCATGAAAAATATGTGACATCATTTCATATATGCCTTAGAAATAATGAGTTACATCTTAAATGGTACATCAAATATAATAATGTGGTGAGTAGGTATAAAGCATTTCAATTATTACTGTTATTTTTAAATTATATTAAAATATCTGAAATATTCGTCTTTTAACAGATGTTGGTAAAGTGCTTCTTAAATAATGTATTAATCTACAGGACTGTGGTTTGAATGAATCTCAGAACAGCATATAAAAACCTGAAGATGAACCGTTCATAATAGATCAGGAATTTCACAATAAAGTCAGAGTCATAAATTGTACTACATACAAACATATAATTAGGAAGATAAAATAAAACTATTGAAGTGCAGTTTAAAAGCACAAAAAGACAAAATTTAGAATAATAAAGTAAAATTAATTAAAATGTATCATGCAAAAGGGTTTTTTAATGCCATATCCTCAACTAGAACATCCAGACTTGTTAGACATCCTTTCTCTAATGGTTTTTCTAATCAATCTTAAAAAATATATTGTTCTTTCTGTATTTTCAAGCACTCATATATATAATAATATTTGAGAAAATAATGTAGAATGCCATTTAGTGGCATTGTATATGAGATGATGGTACATTCTTGAAATTCCGAATATACCTATAATAGTATTCTAGATCTATCCTGGCATTTCCCCGGTTAATCTTGGACTGTCTGCAAACACGAATTTACCACTAAAGCCTTAGTAGTACCTGTATGAAAGCATGTTATTCACAAATGTAGTTTAATTTTAAGGGAATTGAATGCTTGATGACCAACCAAGCACGAACATTGATGATGAATGTTATTAATAAAAATATAAAACAATTATTCATATGAAAAAATAGTATTTCTAATATAATAAGGAAGGTGACAAATAGATTTACATTTAACAGACGGTATTGACAGAAAAGAATTATGCAGAATTTAAAAAATGTACTAATACCGTAAGTATCAATCGTAATGGGAGAAACAAAATTAAGAAGGGAAAAAAATATTACTAACGTACAGTAAAAACGGATATTTAATTGAAAACTACACATTTCATATTAAATGTAGCTACAAAAAATATATATCCTATGAGAGATCACATCATTATTGTTCACATTGTAGTTGAGAAAATATATCACGTTTTAAAAAGTACAGTACAAGAGCTATTAATTAACTTACTATAATCTGATTTATAAAACTAATATTAAAAAATGAAATACTACATTAGAACAAAACGGTTACGACAGTTCCATACTCACGTGTCAAAAATGAAAGGATTTAAATTAAATAATTTTCATCAACATTAAACTCTCGGATACTGTTAAAATTATCTAAATTCTAACATAATATTTATTAAACATTTATATAAACTAGCGAGTTTTATGAATTATAAACATCACTTTAAATAGATAAATAAGTTATTATGTGCAATATTGTATTAACACATTACATCATTACTAGAAATCCAGATAACTTTCATTGTAATTTATAAATTGAAAAATATAAAAAGGGACTTACAATTTTGTTATTGAGAAACAAGTCATCCTTGTTATAATGCATTACAAGTCAGCGTCTTATTCGATCTCCGCTGCATTTTAGAAATTACTCATTTAATCTTCCATCTAAAATGTAAGGGTTTCATGACAAAATATTGTAAATTAAATTGCAGGTGGGATATTATTTCCAGAGAAAAACATACATAAACAAGTCAGATGTTGCTATAAGGAAAGGCAACAACATGAAGTTTGCGTTCGGTGTAGTAAAGATAAGTAGCGCTTCTTGGCTTGTTTTTGCTCTAACTGTGGGAAACCGTTGTCGTGTTGGCGTAACTAACGTGAACGATGCAAGTTTTCAACTGCGTTCTTGTTGTGTGCTTGTCTCTGATTATTTTTATAGTTTTAATATTATAAAATCATTCAACCTGAGAAGGTTTTTTTTCCAATAATAAAATTAATAAAGTAACATAACAACCAACTTTATTTTAATTTGTATACCCTATGATTGTAATCATATAAGTTTACTGAATAATATGTCTACACATCGATTGATGTCCAACTTAATTGTTCTCTTGTAACTATGGGTCTCTTAGAAAGCGATTAAGAACAGCTTCTTCAACTCCTACATCTTTAATAAAATTTCCAACCAAACGAGTATTGATAAGAAACTACACTTTTACGCAAAATACGATGAATGTTGACAAAGGTCTGTACATTCGGAAGCCTTCTATGCAGATAATGGCGACGGTATTCGCGATGGCTTTCACAGAACTGGTAAACCACAATAATGTCAACATATGATTTATTGGTAAATGCCATGACCATTCAAAAAACTATTGTAGCATTAACGGCATTAATTATGTGTTACTTGTAGTGCGCAATTGAAAAGTATATAAATAGTATATTTCATAACAAGAGTGGAAAGTGGGGTTTTGCATGTTCGAGACCATATGTTTGAAGTGCGAGACTTGTCGAGCACTTCAATTGGTCGAGAACATACAAAACACTTTCACTCGAGTTTTGAACGATACTTTTCACTACACTACGGAATAAAAACAGGTGTTGTTGACTGTGGAAAATTTTCGGTTGTAAACAATGTTACTTTCGGTAGTAAACAATAGACAGCTGTTGAAAATATGATATTTCGCAGGTTTTAAACACATAGCGAAAACAGCTAAACTCATAGTAGTGTAGTGAAAAAACAGTTTTATAATATGACAATAACAAAATCAGCTGATTATAACTATTTCAATTTCAAAATCAGTTAATTTATTCAACAGATTCAGCTGGTACAGAAATTGCAGATATACAGTTACTGCAAGGGCTGATTTATAGAGTGAAATATCTTAGCATAATTTGCTATTTATTATGATTTAGTAAAATTTACCGTTTTCTATTACTAAAAGCAGTTTGTAATTTCAGAGCTTTGAATCGTAGCAAAGATTATAAAGGTTCCTGTAGACCATCTTATAATTAATATTTATCATTCACCTAGAGCTAGTCAAGCTTTCATTAGAGCTTACCATTCAAAAAGCAATGTGAAAATAGGATAGGTGAAACAGTAGTGCCCTGAATTAACTGCGGTCCTTTTCAAAGACTGCACCCATACAAGATCGGTTATCCTGCAGCGAGGCATACGATGGTTAATGCATCAAGAGTATTGTTGTGTACGGCTACACAATACAAGGATGATCAATAAGTCTTAATGTAAGATGTAAGTAAGAAGATTTCTCTTCCTAAAATCTCCTATATTAACACTAATAGTGTCTCATAAAGTATAGGAATTAGGGAAAAGGGAGGGAATACATTGCTTGTCCGTTAGTGAGTCAGGATCTTTACTACTCTTAGCAGCAGTTGGATAAAATCTAGAACTAAATTAATTAGAGCACCCATCTTGTATTGAAACACAAACTTGGTGTTTATAACCAATTTGATAAAACCATAATGATGTGTCCTAATCAATATTTTTACGAAATTTCAAAATTGTTTCATGTATCACCCGTTAATATTTATACATAATTTTAAATATAAATAAATAAGAAGTTTTTTCAGTAATTGAACGTAAGAATAGAAACAATTTAACTGCTTTCATTGCGCCTTTAATTTTAAAGGAGAAAGTCTGAATAAAGAATTTTCAACATTACAGTTATTACAAAACGTTGTATAAGGGGTTGTTATTTGAGTACTATGTTTAATTTATAGGGAATTCAATTCTCTTTCAAATGGTATTACTTTCCATGTCACAAAAAACTAACAGTAACAAGTCGTGTAATTTAAAAAAATCACAAAATGCGCCATTATGGCCAAACGGTTCATAATCAGACCATGCTTTATGTGGACTTTTTTGTTCCTTTTTGTTAATGGAACCAGCTGGTGAGGTTAACGTAGTTAGTACTCATCTTGTAAATATCTTGATTGTTTAACATATTATAAATAAATGTAATGAGTTATTTCAGTCTAATATAAGTACAATCAGATTTATTTAACTATAATCATAATTATAGTTGTTAAGTTAAATAAGTGAATTAAATTTCGCATGCCTTTTAGTGGGGAGAGATGCCAAATTAAGACACATTCCCCTTTGCTTCTTAGACCACTCCATTTTTGTATTTTAGGTTTTTAGGACCACCAGCTTAACGTAGCTTCTGAAACATGGGATTTTTTCTTTAATATTACTTTCTATATAGGTTGTAGATGTAAACTTATGGTTGTGTATTAATGAGCCAATATTAATATACAGAGTTTTTAATTGTTACAAAATTAAAAATATTTAAAATCAGGGTAAATGAGTTTTAAACGCGGCCGGATTGTTTGGTTAGTCGTATTATCAAACATATGTTAAGTAAATTAGAAGGAACAATTGTTACTGGGTAAGAATACAATTCACTTCAAAATCCTCAATATTGTCTTGTTAAACTTAACTATGTTAATGTGTATTTAAATCAAGCCCTCGCCACAAGTTGATGACTCTTTAGTATGCCAATCCCATCCGTGGGAGGCCTAGACTCAGTGATTGGACGAGATTGGCTCGGGATCAGGAATTAATTTACTTTAAACGACATTTATAAAGCTTTCCAAAACATTTAAGGCCGACATGTCAGCATCACTTTATTTGGTTCCCAAATAGATAATCATAACTTTAAGGGGCTATTCGATTTCATCTTCCAATTTAATGGTGTCTATAGGCCTAAATTTTTCCGTAGAGTGTATAATTATTTTTTAGCTACAATTATTCTTACGGCCTCTTCTATTTTTGTTTAACTGAGCCAATTTTTATTTTTGATTTGATTTACTATGGTTATGTTCAGTTTTATCTGGGTTCTTTTTTTTAATTTATAAAGTAATTCCACATTTTATCTATTTATTCAAGTTTACTCATTAGTTTTCCACATTTATTGCTGTTAAAAGTTATTCTGAATCCCCATCTTTCACAATTTGAAATACTGTAAGAAACCAACTTATTTTACTCTAAAAAACTGTGCTAGTGCACTAAGGTGTGCCATCAATAGTCATGAAACCTAAAATATATTTTTATTTCAATATCTTACTACATAGTTTTCAATATTATAAATGAATTAAATGTAACGCACGATCAAAATAGTGAATTTAAAATAAGTGTGAATTTAAAATAAAATATAGTGAATATCAAGCTCGGTTTGAAAATATTTTGGCTCTTGCTTTTCTATAAAATAAATATGAATGACACAACTAACTTAAATAGTGGTTGGTTACCTTCTGTAATTGCTGAAATAATAACATGGGTTAATATTTACAGTGGTCCACAATGGGGTGGAGTTAATGGACGTAAATGGATTACAAAGTTTTAACACTGCTGAAAAATAATGTTGTTCCTACCAGAAAAAAGAAATAAATTCTATTCTATTTTTTATCGTTAACTTCAGTTCTTCAACTGAAAACGTATTTGTCCTAGAATATTACTTTATTAAAATTTGACTAGGCCTTGGGTGTGTCATATTAATATTTAGACAAAAACTGACAATATCATAGCACTTTATTAAAGATTAAAATATGTTTGTGTTATAATATTTATAAACAGGGTAAGTTTATATCAGTTACTCACTCGATACCTTGTATCCACAGTTTGAATAAATTATTTGAATATGACATTAATTTTATATTAGGCTATTATATTATTATTATATTATTATAACTTGTTATGCTTAACCCTTGCCCACATCTACACTATCGTAGGGTCTTTCTTGACCCAATTTTAAAAGAATATTATGTCTTTGATTACATATAAAGCATTTGGATGTGGTAACATGAATATATGTACATTTACAAGTATTCGTCGTATACTGTCAAGTCCCAGCCATGAAAAAAATACCATACGCACCATACATGTACGGTGGTGTTCACCCACCCACCCGACCATACACGTACGGTGGTGTTATAACAATTTATCCCAAAGTGCAAGTATACAGGAGTGTATCCAAATTCAGGCTCCTGTCAATGATCTCCAAATTCTCACCCTTCGGCTTTCTTTCAGGACTGTCCATCCTGCTTGGAAATAGCTTACCTCACCAGGTTAGTTACAATTTCCCTTTTACTCGAAAAATTCTCTAAGGTACAATTGGGATATAATATGAGTATGTCTAAGAATTTCTTGACCTGTATAGAAATTGCCAGGCAGGCCCGAAATTTTGTTGTTATTAAAAGTCAATTAAATACAAAAAATTGCTTAATCTTAACGTGCATGGCTTAATCTTTGAGACAAGCATATGACTACTGGCAGGATCAACACACCCGGCCACCCATACACGTACAGTGGTATTTTAACTGGTAACAATTAAAAATATAAACAATATCTATTTGTACGTTTAATACAAAATACAATAACTGATATAATTAAAGTTATGTTGTATTACAAAACATTTTTATAATATAGTTTCTTTCCCATATTGTTTTTGACATAATTCACAATTTGAAAAAATATATATTTTAAAGGAAAACAGTCTGTATGTGTATAGGCATACATATAAAGTGGTTGTGGCCTGTCCATTAACTTACAGTGATGATGGTCCCTCCACTCACCTATACAAGTTCAGTGGTGATAACCCTCCCACCAACCCATACATGCACAGTGGTACATGTCAAATGTTTCAATCTTATTGGGGATCACTGGAGACCAACATCTAGGAATAAAATTTAAATTAGGAAAACAAAAACTTCACAATCAATTAAATAAAAAAAAATAATAATTAAAAGCTAAATAACGACATATCTTTTTTCTAATTTTGACTGCACAGTTATTTTCAGCTAGAAAGGAGAGTGTTAAATAATTTATCACATGACCACATTTAAAATGTTGAAGGTGACTCCTAAATCTTGTACCCCAGGTGATCCCTAATAAAATTGAAACACTCTAAATTTACATTGGGTTAGTAAAGATTTGATGGCATATTCAAAATGCAAAAAATATATATAAGAAAGTTAGGGGGGTCAAATTGTTTAAAATGACCTAGCACTTTTAATTAGGATAATACATAGATGACGACTAATCAAAAACCAAATAATTTAATCTTAAACCACACATTATTTCCAAATTTTGATTTCACTTTCGTTTTCGGCTTGAAACAGTGGTTTTAAATGATGTATCACATAACCATGTTCTCATTAAAAATGTTGAAAGTGACTCAATCAAATCAAATTATTTATTAACACATAATATTTGTTACAATTATAAATTCTATTTGTACAAATGTTGTGTCTTGTCAAATTAACTATAACGATTACTAATATAATACTGTATCAATTAATTAATATTTAATATAAATCTTGTACAACAGACATGTGAGGTAGTCGATTTAAGCATACATTGAATAATGTTGCCAAATGGATCAAACTGTTGTATATAAATTAAAATAATTTAAAACAATCAAAACTTGGCACTTTCCATATTAAGATAATCCTTTACACTGTAGAAGGCATGTGAAAGAAGAAAGGACTTTACTAAATATTTAAATTTTGAAATGTTGTTTTCTTCTTTAATTTTTAGTGGCAATTTTCAGAAAGGCTTTTTTCAAATTTTGATGTCCTATGATTTGGGTAGCATAGTGCCTCCCCATTCCTTGTTTTGTATGAATGGATATTTCCTATTTTAGCCTCAGCGTCAATATTTTTTAATGTTAAAATTAAAACCTCAAATATATGAAGGGAATGAATGGTCATTATTTTATTCTCTATAAACAGGCTTTTGCATGAATGAGAGTGAGTCTTTGAAATCCATTAATAAAGAAGAGTTAAGAACCACTGCATGTGTAGGGAAGGTGGGTGGAAAACACCATACTTCCTCCTCTCAACTCATACACGACCGGTGGTATTGGTATGAATACAAATCGTGAATAAATAGAACAATGTAACAATTCCCTTTTCAATCCAAATCTTTTTCTAGTTTAGCAATTTATTTATTTCACTTACAAGATTCAAGCACATTACTCCATGATTATAATAATAATGAATTATTAATATATCTATAATCAGCTAATAAATTTATCAATATTGGCCTGTTAGAAGGTTATGTATACCCCTTTCATTGATTGCCGTAGACGCTCTGGGCCGCCATTTAGAGTGATCAAACCGCTATTAGTTATCTAACTGCTGGTTAATTACCTTTGACCTCTGGGACATGACCCCGCTTTGGCGGGTGAGCAGACATGGGAAACACGTGGCAGCAACCTGTGCAAGAGTGTCCCTTTACACCAAAACGAGTAACGAGTATAATCAGTATTTTTTCCTCATTGATTACGTTTTTATCTTAATTATAATCAGCCATGGACATCTTACTAGGTTTATAATTTGTGAGTAATCCACCTCCTTGCCTTTGAAATCCCCAGATCATATATACAGCAATGAAGTTGTTAGTTCATTGCTGGCCTACAATAGTTACCTGCCAGCAAGTATTAGGCCCATATGTATACAAAGTGTTTCTGAAATGCACTAAAAAAGAAGTTATTTTAAATGATAAAGAAAAAAATCCTGTAATATTCAATACAAAAATTTCTTGTAAACCACAAATTTTTGTTTTCAGTAAATGCGTTCTATCTCAATAACATAAGTCTGAGCTAAAAGTTCGAAATATTTTAAAATATTTTTCATATTAAGTTACTGTGAAATACAAACAAATCAACTCTTTTTAAATTATAGTTTATAAAATGGCAGTAGTTTTAATACCTTCGAAAGTCACTTTTATTAAATTTGAAAAATATGTACGAGAGTAATCATTTTTTATGTTATTAAATAACTAGCAGCATGTCGTTTTTAAAAAAAATTAAAAAGAGACGTCATAAAAATTTTTAAGTGCAGCTAGTCCCCAGCATCTAATCAATGAGTTATCGTTTATCGAATAATTTAAAATGTAACCATTTTATAAATTATAATTTTATCTCATTGATGTTTAATATTTTTATAAAACCTAATAATCCTAATAACAGTTATATTGCAAGGTATGACGTTGTATGGTCAAACCACAATTTAATTATATCGGTTTATAAAAACCACAAAATGGTGACTGTTGGTAAAGTTCATTGGTGTATTTCCAAAACTTCTTGAATGTATCCTGTTAGTAATATTATAAGGAAGTAAATATTAATCCCC